>JAJMDO010000261.1:0-22309 GCA_030573635.1 Blastobotrys ciferrii
GGGTGGTCGCCGGGCGGGGGGGAGGGGGCCAGGGTGGGCTCGTTGGGCCGCTGGAGGTTCTGGGGGATGAACTGGTGTGCGACGCGGTAGTGCGCGACGACCGCGTCGCGCGAGTCGAATTCGCGGGTGGCGTCGGGGCACCCGGGCTCGAGGCACTGCCACCGACGCGCCACATCGTCCTGCTCGTGGACCTTCATGTGCTGGGCGACGCCGAGGGGTCCGGAGCAGGGCTTGCCGCACACCCGGCAGGGCGTCTTTCTGTGGCTCTGCTTGATGTGCGCCTGCAGCAGCGTCCACGTGTAGAGCTTCTCGTTGCAGCCCTCCTCGCCGCAGTGGTAGCGGGGATATGGCGAGTGGTTCTTGACGATGTGTGCATCGAGACGGCTCTTGTGGTTGAACTCCTTGTCGCAGTCCTCGTACGTGCACCGGTATTTCTTGAAGAAGTTGTGGCACTCCGTCTTGTGCTTGCGCAGCTGCGTGTGCTTGCGGAACTTAGCGTCGCAGCCCTCCACGTCGCACTTGTACGTCTCGAAGTGCGTGCGCAGATGCCGGTTCAGATGTTGGTTTGTGTTGAAACCCTTGAGACAGTACTCGCACCGGAGGGGCTTTTCGTCCGTGTGCGAGAGCATGTGTGTCTTCAGATGGCTGTCGCGCAGAAACGCCTTGTTGCAGCCCTCCACGTGGCACACGAACGGCCGGTCGTTTGTGTGCGAGCGCATGTGCTGCTCTAGGAGGCATGGCCGCGAATATGCCTTGGTGCAGCCCTCGTGCTCGCACACAAACTTCTTTGGCCGGGGCTTCGCCGGGGTCCGGCGTATCGGCGTCGTATCGCCCATGCTCGGAAACGCCACCAGCGGCTTCTTCTCCGTCTTCACCACGGCGTTTCCGTTCTCTTCGGCCGCCGTAGACGTCATCCTATCGGTGATAATCAATCAGTACGTGAAAATCAAAACCATCATCATTGTATCTTTGTGATCCCAGGCACCTCATTACCGGCCTCCCGACTTCCGGCAACCCGATGCATATCCATCGGTTACCCGGCCTAGTAACTACAACTGCCCCACGCTAGTCTGGGGCTCATCCCCAGACCCCAGGGACCAATTCGCTCGAGGCTACCTTCTGCGAAATAGAACAAACGCTCTTGGGTTCTTTTGCTGAAAAGAAAAGTATTTCTGGTTATTTTTTGGGGGCACGCCCCCAAACCCCCTGGGCTCGCTTCGCTCGAGGCTATGGGCATGTGTGAGCTTCTGCGAAGCAGAACAATGTTCTTATTTCTTTTTCTGAAAGAAGAACACTACTAGCTAATGAAAACACTCTGTACACGTCTTATTCTATCTTTTTTTTGGGGGCAAACCCCCATACCCCCTGGGCTCGCTTCGCTCGAGGCTATGGGTATGCGTGGTTTTTTGAAGCAGAACAATGCTTTTATTTCTTTTCTGGGGGCCAGCCCCAAATCCAAATCTCCTGGGCTCGCTTCGCTCGAAGCTATGGGTATGCGTGACCTTCTGCGAAGCAGAACAAACGCTTTTTGCTTCTTTTTCTGGAAAAAGAGGGACCGTCAAGCTAATAAAAAAGCCCTGTACAAGTTTTGTTCTATGTTTCTTTGGGGCAAGCCCCGAACTCCTAGGGCTCGCTTCGCTCGAGGCTATGGGTAATCGTGATCTTCTGACAAGCAGAACAACGATTTTTGCTTCTGTTCTGGAAACGGAAGAACACTACAGACTAATATAAAGACATTACTGAATAATACAGGTTTTAGTCTTTTATTGTAAGCAAGCTGGGCTCGCTTTGCTCGAAGCTTCGCCCCCTGCAAACCTAACCCAGTTGTTTGTTTTTCTGGAAGCACGCCCCCAGACTCCCTGTGCTCGCTTCGCTCGAGGCTATGGGTAGTGGTTCTTTCTAGCATTCGTTGAAGCCTCGCAGAGCCACGGGGGTGCAGGGGGCCAGCCCAGAGTGTTTCCTGGGGATACGCTCCCAGACCATTAGTACTAGCTTCGTTCGAGGTCTTGGGTAATGTTCTAATCTTTCTATTTGTTGAAGCCTCGCAGAGCCACGGGGGTGCAGGGGGCTGGCCCCCTGCAATAAGCTACCTCAGAGTATTCTTGAATTAATAGGTTGTGTTGCGGAGATGCGTATGCGGAGAAACATTGACGGGATCGGGACGGCGTGCCGTTTTCGCTCCGGATGTGGGGGGAGCGGACTTGAAGTATGTTTCAGCAAGTTAGTGGTCATGTACTTTACTGTGAAGCATCTCGATCAGCATAACGGACACTGTACTCGACGGTTCATTAGTTGATAATTCCATTATGCATTAAGCACTTACGTACAGTTAAATTATACTGCTTACATGCTCCTGCATGTGCCAGCCCAGTCCCCGAAGCGTTACGCGAAACTTTCTCGATACATGCATTAATTGATCGATCAATTGCCGATGAACAGCGTAATTCTATAAACTCTGTAGTTGCGGATTCCCGTTTTGAACATCTGAATAACTTCATTCACCGTCCTTGCACTCGACCATTGGTTCCACGTTTTGGTTATGTAGCTTTTTGCTCTCCTGAACCTTCCTTTGTTCTGTTAGGCGACTGTTAGTGGACCCTCTTCCTAGATTTCTTGTTAGCAGCACCGTGCCTCCTTTTTATTAACTGACTGCCCATAAACAGCTATAGCTAGAATGGAAACATCCGATACTAGCTGGACACATACCATTGGGTGACGAGAAATTAGCATACTATAAACCCCCCTCAGAGAGCCATTTCCTTTGATAATATCATTCGTTTACCAGAAAAAGAAGCAACCGGACTGTCCCACAGAAGACTACCCGGCCCAATTCTCGGCGAAGCCGACTCAGGGGGTCTGGGGGCGTGCCCCCAGAATTTCCGAACGGAGTTAATTGATATTAGAAATCCAAGACTCGGTGATCGACGGTCGGACTTCCGAGGGGAAGGTGAGGCTCTGTTCACGTTCCTCGGCGTTCCGATCGGAGATAAGCTAAGTCCTTCAGCGGGGATAGGTGATCGTGTGAATATAAACAGGGATAGAATCTGTTACTTGTAGGCTATTCAGTTCTACAAACATGTCTTCTTCCACTAAACATTCTGTTGCGATCATTGGCCTTGGAGGTACCCTTGGACAGCCGCTGATCAGGGCCTTTACATCTGAGACATTCAGAGATCTGTATGCCAAGCCAATTAAGGCCCTGACGCGAGATCCGTCTAAATACGAGTCCACCGACGAAGTGGAGTATTTGAAGGGTGATCTGAGTGACCCAGAATCCTTGAAGCAGTCGTTGGAGGGTGTCGATGTCTTGGTTGACGTGACCAGTATCAAGGCCAACAAGATCCCGCTGGTAGATGCCGCAAAGGCTGCCGGAGTCAAGCTCTACGTTCTTCCAGGAATGGCGACTGATGTAATCAACCATCTTGACCTCCACCCCTGGCATGCTCTGTACGAGGACAAGGTGAAGGAAGTGGAGTATGTCTTTAAGCACATGAAGACGTTGAGCATCATGGGCGGGGTATTTTCGGAACTCAACTTCTCTATGCCTGAGTTCTCCAAGGTATATCCGCAACGCGGACTAATCCTTCGAAGCGAGCACTCCGATCAAAGGTTTACTTGTACCAGCATTGAAGACGTGGCCAAGTCTGTGGCCGCCATCGTCCATCGCCCTCTGGACGAGATTCCAGCCGTTGTCAAAATCTCTGGAGACACCATGAGCATTGATGACTTGATCGACTACTTCCGAAATGCCCACTCTGACGTCAAATTCGCCATCCAACAAGTACCTTGGTCTGAAACCACCAAACAGGCAGACGAGTCCGACAAATGGATCAGAGACAGAGCTGGAGACACTAAGGAGCTCTCATTTGGCGATGAAAGCGGCTCAAACAACGAAATGCTCCTCCACATGAGTAATGTTGTCTACGCAAACTTTATCAACCCAGACAGCCGTGTTCATGCCTTATTCGAACCTAATGACAACGAATGGGTCAATCCAAACAACAAATACTTCTCTTGGAAATCCTGGGATCTGAAATAGTTAATATACCATCCGGTGTGTTGTATTCTGGGGGCCAGCCCCCAGACCCCGTGGTTCCGCTTCGCGGAAGATTTGTGGGCCCTAAATAGTGGGCGCTAGAGATCTAACCAGTATAAACAATATAATTTCTAGCTGACGCCGGCAAAGTTAAAGGACTTTATCAATCGGGATACAAGGATGAATGTACAGGCACCATACATACTAAAATTTTCCATGATTGCATGCATGCAGCACTAGAATTAGTGTACGTACGTACGAGTACGCAAGTACTAGCCCTAGCGCTATGGTATACACGGCAGCGCGGAATATACATAACTAGTTAAGCGATAGCTATGGGATGATATATATTAATTCGATCAAGTATATTTCGTACGCGCTCGGTCGATAACACTAGCCGGCTACCGCCCCTTATCCACAAAAATTTGGCCGTCGTTAGCCAAATTCGATCACAGTATTAATAATTCCATAATGCGGAACAATTTTGGTCCTTTTTGTTCTTTCTCTCAAAGCAGAGAAGCAGCAACTGTTAAAGATCTAGAGGAAAGAGACAGTTCAATTATTAGAAAAAGCAGTTGTGGGCTAGGAATGCAAGAGCCAGCCCAGCCCCTTGCACCCTCGTGGCTCTACATGCTTCAACGAATAGAAAGAATAAAACAGTGACCATAGCCCCGAGCGAAGTGAGCCCTGGGGGTCTGGGGGCATGCCTCCAGAAATGCACTATGTACTGGGTCCGGTGTGCAGGGCGAAAAAATAAGTACCATACCGGCTAGATTGATTCTTTGAGTATCGCTTTTTATAAATGTGGTTTTATTAATAATTCTCTGTCAGGAAGGGCTTTACGGAACGGAACAACGCATTTGGTTGTCTTCAATGGGAAAACAACAAAATCAACTGAAATAGAAAGAGTTCATTTCAGGGTCAAGTGTAGAGGCGGGTGGGAAGTTACCCTACCGATTGTTGGGAGGAAGTGGTGGTATCGGGCAAAATGAAAAAATTGTTCGGGGATTCATAGTAGATAGAAAAAATGTCGGATGACGAGGGAGCGTTTAACGATGGATTTGAGAATGCCTTCGAAGAGGGGGATTTCGAAGAGCCTAGATTCTCTGACGAGGAGGAGGGGTTTGAGGAACAAGCAAATGGCCATGCGAATGGACAACAAGAAGGGGCTGCAGCTGGAGATCAGGATAGAATAGTAATCTCGAACGAACAAAACATTCCGCGTAAGAAGACAGAGAAGGAGCTGGCGATTCCAAAGGAAAAACGATCGACCACCCCGTACCTCACAAAGTACGAGCGGGCCAGAGTGCTGGGTACTAGAGCATTGCAAATCAGCATGAATGCCCCAGTTCTCGTCGACTTAGAAGGCGAGACTGATCCGTTGCAAATCGCAATGAAAGAACTCTCTCAACGAAAAATCCCACTGGTTATTAGACGCTATCTACCAGACGGCAGTTTCGAAGATTGGAGCTGTGATGAACTCATCGTCGATCAGTAATCAAACAAAAGATGAAATTGTATTTATATCACGAAACCTATTATTAATAACGAGCTGCAAATAAACAGAAAAAAATCAACAACTAATCCACCTGCCATCATCCATATCTTCACGTTATACTTTTCCACCAGAAAGGCTAAGAGATAGCAATATTTTGAATAGCTCTACTTGCTCTATTCGTTAAAGCCTCGCAGAGCCACGGGGGTGCAGGGGGCTAGCCCCTGCAAACGTAATCCAGGTGTGGTTTTCTGGGGGTCGCTTCTAGATGGGTTCTGGTCTTAGAAAAAGAAGCACAAAGCGTTGTCCTGCTCCGCAAACGGTTGAAATTCATGGTAGTCTTCTAAGCTCTCTCGAGGGCGGGGATAGTGTTTGAATGAATCTATTCGATGAAGTCCGTCCCTGCAATCCCAACCCAGAGCTTTATTAGCCTGCCAGTTTGACTAGTTTCTAAGGATCCAGTTCCGAATGTAGTATCACGAAAAGACTTCAGAAAAAACAGTTCTGGATTAGGACTGCAGGGGCTGCCTCCCCTGCACCCTCGTGGCTCTGCGAGGCTTCAACGGATAGAAAAAAAAAGAACATTCTCCATTATCTCGAGCGAAGCGAGCCCTGGCGGTCTAGGGGCATGCCCCAGAAAAACCTCTATTGGGTTAGCTAGCGCAATGAAAGTAACAAGGGTTAGAAAATATAGCCAGTTATCAATGGGAGATAACTGGAATGATCGTTAAAGGACCAAAACGCTCCTTCCCATAATTTAATTCTAGGTAACTCTGGCTTACGTAAGAAAAAGCTCATATTTAGTCATCAATCAAAAAGAAGCTACCTAACCCATCTTTTGCTTAAGCAATTAGTAGACAACTTTACACTTGAATCAAAAGGCTCAATTATTTACACAGAAGCCAATTTCTTTCTCAAGAAAGGAAGCAGGAAGCGTTCTTCGCAGAACCCAAGCCCCCGGCGAAGCATAAGCCATGGCGGCGTGTCTCGAAAAAATGAATTCGTCTAATAGACTCCTTCTTTTTCTAGAAAAGGAAGTAAAAAGAGTTTGAGCTTTGCAGTAGACGATTAGCAGCCCAAACCTCGGTGAGCCGACCCGGGGGTCTGCGGGCGAGCGCCCAGAAAACTATTCTGATGGGGTTTTCTCTTCCCAGAAAAAGACACATAAAGCGTTTGTTCTGCTTTGCATAAGACACTTAGCAACCTAAATATCGGCGAACTGATCTGATGAGCAAGAAGCGCTTTTTCTGCTTCGCAGAAGACAGTTGCGGAGCCAAACCTCGGCGAAACCGACCCAGGGGGTCTGGGACATGCCCCAGAAAACTAATCTAATGGGTTTTTTCTTTTTCCAGAAAAAGAAGCAAAAAGCGTTTGTTCTGCTTCGCAGAAGAGGGTTTGCGACCCAAACCTCGGCGAAGCCGACCCTGGGGGTCTGGGGGCGTGCCCCCAGAAAACTTAATCGTCTGATGCTGAACAAGAAGAGTTGATTGTTTTGCACCTATCGCGGAAAACCAAGTGTATGCATTGTCAGAGAGTGCGGTCGATTGCAAGAGTCTTTGGGAGGTAGTTATAGGTATGGTATGGGGAGTATAAATTAGTCGTCTTCCTCGCCTTCGCCACGCATGATGTCTACAAAGTCCTTGTAATTGAACCTATCACCGAGGAAGCCGTGGCTCTTTATGAAGGAGCTCATTGCCGCGTCGATATCTTCATTAGACATGCCGAAGTCGGCGAGCTGCGATTTGAGATCGTCGGCCTTGATCCCTTTGGCCTTCTTGTCGTCGTCTTCAAATGCCTGAAAGGCTGCCAGCAGCTCCTGCCTTGAGGACATATCGCACAGATGGCTCGACATGCCTGTTAGAAATGCTGAGAAGGTTAATGGACGTGGCATCTTATCCAGCATGTCATCAATTTCACCCTTGCTGGGCTCCTGGCCCAGCGACACTAGCATCTCCTCAATGTCACCAGCACTGATAGTCCCGTCTCCATCCTTATCCAGTAGTGTAAACGCATCCTTCAGCTCCCGTACCTGGTCCGCTCCTAGCTGTGTGAACTGTCCGGATGTGCTCCTCGATTTACTTCCCTTAGCTGCAATCGCCGCCTCGTTCGAATACCCTAACCGCGGTTTACTCTACTCATCATGTTAGATCCGTACTCGTCCCATCAAACGTCTAATACTAACCATTTCCTGTAGCTATCAGGTTATTTCGTGTCGTCGCGTTCATATGTTTATCCCGACGTCCCCTCTTGAAACATAAACAAATCCCAACGCCGCACGCTATGGCGATCACTAAACACAATCAACTATATAGTTAACCCACGGTAATCTACTTGGCGAATGATTTTTTTTTTTTTTTTTTTTCAGAAAAGAAGCAGAAAGCGTTGTTCTGATCCGCAGAAGAACTCCTACTATGCATTTCTCCAAGAAGCGGAGCCATAGGGTCTGGGTGGGGCCAGAGAGCCAATTGACCTAGCTAGCATGTATTCATCCGTCGCATTTACATAAAAAGTAGCAAAAAGCATGATTCCACGCCCGGGGGAGCACAGTTGACGTAACTTGATGTGAAGAGTAGCTGCGTGGACTAGGGTTGGCTCAGAACGCGAACTATCCTCAATATGATTGGGTCACATTTATCAAAAATGTTCTTTTCGAGAAAGAGAAACAGAATTGTCGCGTACTCTAAAGGAACTTTAATCGTGCTTAAACAAGTTTAATCGTGAATTAGTAAGGGAATTTATATAAAGACCCTCTTCGATCTCTTCGATTACAAGGGATTTTGAGTAAAGCTCTATTTTCTGGGTTAGGGTTTGCCGGGGGGGGGGCAGCCCCCTGCACCCCCATGGCTCTGCTAGGCTTCAAGGAATAGGAAGTAAAAAAAAAAAAAAAAAAAAAAAAAAAAAAAAAAAAAAAAAAAAAAAAAAAAAAAAAAAAAAAAAAAAAAAAAAAAAAAAAAAAAAAAAAAAAAAAAAAAAAAACAATTGGCGTATATTTTAAGTTTATTTGTATGTAGCTAGTATGAAGGTTTCTTGTGATGGGCTTTGGAGTATTCTAGATAATGTTTGGAGTCTTCGAAAAGATCTATGATTGTTGCGGCGCTCCAAGCCTGGGTTGGGGATGAGTCGCTGCAGATGGCGCCGTCCTTATTTGTGAGCTCGGTGAGGCCACCCCAGGCGCTTTGACGAATCCAAAGGCTGAGTTCAATCATACGCAAGTGAAGCTGTTGAAACGTTTCTTTCATGTCCCCGCCATATCTCTTCTTTCTCAAGACATCAAATTGTAACATTGCACGAAGATAGTATCCTCGGAGCCACACCCACTCGGGGCCTTGGTGGTAGTTGCGTCCCTTTGATGTGGCAAAGTCGTCGTTGTCAATGCTGTTTTCATAGTAAGGCCTATAATTGTAATCGTCTGGATCGAGAGTGCGCATACCAACAGGGCCCAAGATAATCGTGTCTGCTGCTGCAAGCGCACCCATTGCTCTGTCCACGTCAAACAGCTCCGGCGCCACTGTCATGGCAATCGCAAAGTTGGGGCGAAGTTGATAATCTTCATATGGCTTCCCAGATCGATATAGATCCTTGTATATCCCGCGTCGATGCACAATCTTGGAATCCACGTCAAACAAAATATCCTTCTTGGGGTCCTTTGGAATGTAGTACGCCTTTTCAAAACTGCGCTGTAGCTTTCTTTCCCATTCAATGAAACTAACCTCATCTCCATCTTGATTGGTCACCGTGTTCCAAGGGAACTCTTCTTCGACACGTAGTTCATTAACCCACCTCAAGGCGCTCTTCAACAAACCAGTGATTTCAATGGCAGCTCCATCTCTCGGAGTCCCAGGATATCCCTTATTGCCTGCCTTTTCACTCTCTCCCATCTTATCCATCCACGTGCCACAGTTCCATTGGTTGCCACCAAAGATGATACCATTCTTCCAATCAACGTAAATGTTTTGGTTGAACCCTTCATCCTTCATTTGTTGGTCAATATCTGGCCCTGCATTAGCCTCACGGAATTGTATGCCTTTTGCATGACGTGCAAAGATCTCATAAATGACCTCCCGGATGGTAGACTCTTCAGAAAAGGCACGCGGGTCACCTAGCTCTACAAATGTGTCGTCCAGCGGGAATCGGCGTTTAACCTTCTCATCAAGAATCTTGATTCCATGCGGCACTGCTTTGCAATAATCCTGAATAGATTGTAAAAAAAACCAGGTGGCATCACGTGCATTGTATCGAGGGTATCTCCCAGAATCCAACAAGTTGGGGATCAAGCCATGCTTCAACGTGGCAGCAAATCCCAGAATATGGTTTTTGGCTTCTTCAAATCTCCCTGTGGAAAGCAATAGCCCTTTGAATGACAAAAATACATCTCTTCCCCAACAACGCATATATCCGCTAGAGAAATGGGGAAGCCCAGCTGCCATCGATCCCACAGTTTCAAACGGGAAGACAGACGCGCTGGGGACTTTTCCCACCATTTGAACGGACACCAAGGCCAGGTTGTTCAAAAACATTGTGCTGCGCTTCAATGACCCCGGCATCAGGTTCATGGCTCGTCTAAAGCAGGCCGTATAAGCAGTGAAAATAACCAGCGCAAAGTACCTCGGCACCAAAACTTGGGGAATGGCCCGAACCCGGTTGAATCGCGACTCCAACCAATCAATAAACGACTTCAGATTTGGATAGTGCTTCAAATACTTGAACAAGCGTGAAATGGCGAAGTCCATCGCCCAGTTACCCTCTCGTAAGTTGTCTGCAATCGGATGTGCTGTATCATTCAAGGCAACCATCTCACGAACAGGGTGAATCCATCCATGAAGTCCTGCATATGTCAAAGGCCCATAATTCGGCACAACATAAACTCCGTCCTTTCCATCACTTGCATCCCGCTCTTCCGCTTCACAACGGTACATTATAACATTGAGATCCAGCAAGTCAACTTTCTCAAGTGCCTCATCCGCTCCACTTCGAACAAACTTATCTAACCCATACTCGATGGCAGTAACAAACGTCCTCAGCAACACAAACGACCCTTGCGGAATGGCATCCTTAAACTTGATCGTCGTATTCTCTGTATTCTCATTATACGTAATCTCCGGCTCCTCCACATGTACAATCTCCGTCGGAATCCCGTTCAACTGATTCTCATCATCTTCATACTCCCCAGTAACCCGAAGTGCAGCAGTCTTATGCACAACAGCTTGTGTACCAGGTAACGTAATATCGTTGACTAATTCATCCAGTTAGTAATCAAACTTACACAGCAAGCTTTCCTGGGGGACACCCCAAGACCCCTGGCTCGGCTTTGCCAAGTGTAGGCCTCCTATGGAAGGGGAACAACACTTTTCTCTCCTTCTCCAGAAAAAAAGGAGCCCCATTAGTTGTCTTCAGGGTACTAGCATATGGGTGGCCGTTTGGCAAAGGAGACTTACTTTTTTGGTCGTCATCTTCGGAAAATTTAGTTCGAGCGATTAGGAACCAGCCTGTTCCTTCCTTGGGGTTGACTCTGTGGACTGTGATGTATTGGCCTTCGTGGTGGACGAACATTTCCTCGGCGTTCTTACATCCCATGTCTTCGTGGATGTCCAAGAGAGTGGCTTTCACTTCGGAAATGCCACTGCCAAAAGTATACGGCCGTTTTTCATGGACAACGTTCAAGTGGTGGGGATAGCATTCATCGAAGCCCATTGTTGATCCAACGGCGCAGGCACACATTGAGACTAGGGCTGCAGTGGAAATGGTGTCTTCGACGGTTCGTTTTTGAAATGGCATTTCATTATCATGAGTGCAATCCATAAAGAGCGCATGGATGGGTGTGGTTCTGATAAAATGAACATTTTGTGGATTCTCCTGCAATTGCGCGTGTTTGACCAACGGCTGTTTAGAGAACGATCCAATAGGTCTTCCTCCGTGCTTGTGTACCAAGCGCGATAGCTCACCCGGGGACCATGCTTGCATGGCTTCACGAATCAGAGAGGTGATGCCCAATCGTCTCACAAACACTCGATCCTTAGATTCAGACCCGGTGAACAACTCAGCAGCCACGTAGAGGTTGCTCCTGATCAATCTTGCCTTGTCCAAAAGATACTCTGCAACATGGATGGGCGTGGAGTGGCAATTGTCTAGACGGAATCCATGGAAATACTTGGCCATTGTCTGGGTGTATTTGGTCATGTGTTCCCAGAGGAAAGGTGAGTCTGCTGGCTTGGACCCATATCGTAGTTTGACACAATCGCCCCAACTGATGACCTCCCGTCGTAAATACGCTTTAGAGTTGCTGCTGGCAAAATCAATCATTGGATCACCGTTCCAAATGAACCCATTGTTTACCAAAGACACGACTTCACCTTTGGGCTCGGTTTTCACCTTGGTGAAATACGACTCATGGATAGGTTTTTCGGCAGTGATTTCGCCTAATTTGGGCCCTCCGTCTTCCAGACGGAGATACTTGAGACGGCCCCTCAAGTTGGAAATAATCTCGGCTTTATCAAAATCGTAATCCTTGTAGAGAGGAGAATTGATCTCATTTAAAATGTCGGTGGCCTTTTCGACAATGATAGACGGCTCAACGTTTGGATCCGGGAAAAGTGCCTTGAGAATGGACACAAAGTAATCCGCGTCAATGGCCTTGATAAAGCGGGGTCCAAATTCATAGAATCCAGACCCGGCTTCCGCAACAACATATTTGGCCAGATCAGTCAAATCGTTCTCAAGGTTAGGTGGGACGCGTGTGGGGTAAATTGCATTGAACCGCTCATCATTTTCAACAACTTCCCGCACACGCTTTATGGTGCTTTTCACATCCACTACATAAAACTCCCACAAACGGATTTTTTGCAGAACATTCCTGTTGATACCCAAGATGACATTATCAACATCATCCTCAGTTTCCAACACAGTTGGCAGCCTAAGTTCCTTCAACCTTCCAGAATACGCCGTCAACTCATCATCCAACTCCAATGCAGGACGCAGATGTGGGGCTGTATAAACCGAGTACCCCGCATCAGGATGATGCTTCAACCACTCAGAGTTATTTGCAGTGTGATTCAACACAATGTCTGTCATGGACAGCAAGCAATGCTTCTTTTCCATGGTCTCGACCAAGTCTTTAACATCATCTTCCCCATTTTTGAAGCATTTCGGATCCCATTTCAACTGGTCAAAAATGGAATACGGAGAATCACTGTCTCCGCGTTCTTGGAGTGGTGTGAAATGGATCATGTTATAACCCTTGCCTTTAATTTGTGCCAGCTTCTTGTCCCACGTGGAATACTCACCCATCCACTTTGAAATCACCGTCTGTATCGACAGCGCGTTCAATGGCAACGGATTGTTGTTCAACGTAAACCCCGCCGACACTGAGAAGTAATACTTTCTCGTAGACGCCAAATGGCCCTTTACGTCCATAGCAATGTACGTCTCCTTAAATAACGACCGTTCCACAGGATTCTGGGACGCCATCATTTCATCATTGAACCCATTAGCATGCTTCTCCTCGTAGCGTTCAAAATAATTCTGCGAGATGGGCAGATACGTGATGTAGAACGAGTACGTCCCCGGCGTATGGATATCCACATCAACATACGTATCCTTGTTAAACTGCGAGCGAATTGGGTACTCATAAAACTTGTTCCTTTCAAACGGTGCCGACGGATCCTGCGGTACATTGCACCACAATGAACTCTCATTTGTAACCGACGACGTCGAGAAGATCACAAACCGCAGCTTGTACGACTCATACGGAATGGGCAAATTAATAAAATCGCCGCCAGGCCCTGGCTGGGGCTCTCCCATGTCCGACAGCGGCAACACAAACACCTGCGATGCCATCTCTATCCTATAAGGTGATTATCAGGTTTTCCTTGTTCTTTATATTGGTGATGCACTCTTCAGCCGTACCACGCACCCCCTCCAACGCGCGCATTTATCTTGCAGCAACAACTGCACGTAACCACGCAAGCAAAGCCTCCCCCTCAATTCAGTCAACAGAGTAAGCTATTCCTACTTCATCGCGTAGTGTTCTTCTTTTTCCAGAAAAAGAAGCAAAAAGCGTTGTTCCGCATCGCGGAAAGCTATTCTGGCCCAATCCTCGGCGAAGCCGACCCAGGGGGTCTGGGGGTGTACCCCCAGAGGCTCAACGGATCGTATATTATATCAACTGGATTGTACTCTTCTCCTTCTTTTACCGAAAAATAATCAAGATGATGCATTGTTTCACTTCGTGGTGGACCACGGTCATCTCCTCGGGCGAACGTCGGCCAATGGGATCGGGGGTTGCCACTAGGGGCCAGTTGATCGAGCAGGGAATCGATAAGTCTATTTATCCTTATTTAACAGTGTAAAGAACTTAAAAGTGTCGTTGTGAAGTTTCAGTTGAATCAACCAAGCGTTTTGGTTCTGAAACAAAAGAACTAGATCTGCCGATAGCTTGGTCTCATTTACACGAGAAGAGTAGTTATACAAAATTTCTCAATATAAACTCTGATCATGAGAGTGACTATATAAATATCGGACAATTACGGCTTGATACTAATGGTATTCAGTGGTTAATTTCGAGCAGTATATTGCGTTCTTAGATCATTCGTTGTCGGTATATAACTTGGGACGCTTTGACCGGAACAGAATTTCAATCTTGTCTTAAATTTATTCTATTATATTAATTTCTATAGCTGAATTGTTGAAGGTTCTAACTTTGGCATAGTTATGCTGGCGTGTGTACTTTCACGAATTTCCTGAGCCCATTATCTCCGCCACTCATTTAGCTACTCTGCTTCAGTCCTCTCTCAACCAATTAACCAACGGAACATTCTCTTCTCTAGAAAATACGAACGTAAGTACGTATCGAAAAAAGCCTCACTTGATGAAGTTTGATAATTAGTCATTCCCATAACTCGGCGAAGCCGATCCTGGGATCTGCGGCAAGCCCCAGAAGCTCAATTGACCACCTAAGATTAAAATTGGTGCAACAGTCTATGGGTGCAAAATTGCTCAAGGCGGGAGCAAGTAAGTGGTTAATTACTTGACTCAGTTTCACGTCGATAGTCACCTGAAGACCGAAGCGGTTAACTTGTTTTTTGACTCATTCAAAGCCTCGTACTATGAAACAGATCTCATCGCGCTTAACGGCCGATCCAGATCACGTCCAGGCCTAGACCAAAGAGACCCTGATCCGACTTTAACTGAAGATCCGGATTAATCGGTCGCGTTCTAGATCAGCCATCGGTCCGCCGCCAGCAGGCTTCGGCCCGATACCACTCCACGGAAAGCAACCCACTCTTTTTATGTAATTTACCTATATACTGAAAGAATCAAAGCGTAATTAACTGATCTACTATGGTATTCTATTAATCTATCTAGTGGGATTCCTCTTTTTCCAGAAAAAGAAGCAAAAAAGTGTTCTTCCGCATCGCGGAAGACATGGGAAGCCCAAAACTCGGCGAAGCCAATCCAGGGACTCTGAGAGCGTATCCCAGGAACCAATTGATCAGCATATTAGCGTGGTCAAGGCCGAAGCCGACCTTGGAAAGAACCCTCTTAAACACGTGCAATGTGTCATCGTCACGTGACGTGGGATAGGACATGGAATTATCCAGGGTCAGCTTGGCCCACATTATAGAGGTTGGATGGGGTGGCGAAAAACGGAGATAAGCGGGTTTAGACGGATAGCCGCGCTGGTTTGAGACGGAAGTCCGGTTGTGTGGGTGCGCGTCCGCTGATTTTTCTGCTTTGGGCCTTTGGGCGCATGCGGCTGTACGTTTTTGGTGGGAGTCCGGTTGGATTTGTCAGCACCACATTCTCTTGACTTCCTCCATCACCACCACCACATAGCTAAGCTTTTTTTTTTTTTTTTTTTTTTCATCCCCTTTTTTTTTTTTTTCTGTGTGGTGTACTCGGTATGTCTGCAGATATTACTACTCAGGACTTTTTCAATAGTCAGCAGTCCTTTTTTGACCAGTTCCAGGCGGGGGAGCCGGAACTGGGTGCAGAGTCGGGCAAGCGCAAGGACAACGGCCAGCTACCTGGGTGGAGCAACAACAAGTCACTCAAGTTGCCGCCCAAGAAGCCTGGCAGGAAACTGGACACGACCATTCCCGCAACAAAGCGCAAGGCCCAGAACCGGGCTGCGCAGAGAGCCTTCCGGGAGCGCAAGGAAAAGCACGTCAAGGACCTGGAGGACCGGGTCACCGAGCTGGAGAACGAGGCTGCAGCAACGAACCATGAGAACGAGTTTCTAAAGCATCAGGTGGAGCGGCTCCAGGCTGAGCTGGACAAGTACAAGTCCGCCAACAACTCACCCAGGACCTCAGCCTCCGCCGGCAGCACCAACGGAGATAAGGCTTTTACCTTTGAGTTCCCTTTCTTTGGCGACCAGCAAAAGTCGCAAGCATATCCCAGTCCCAACTCGATGCCGACGACACATGCGGCCTCGTCGGCATCCGAGTCTTCTTCACCCTTCTCGGCATATAAGAATACAGTGTCGCCGTTCTCAAGCAACAGCAACGACACGCCAGGGTCGAGCAAGGGCGGCGACGAGGAGGAAACATTCTGCGATAAGCTGTCGCTAGCATGCGGGAACACCGATAACCCCGTCCCCCGTGCACCCTCGCTTTCATCCGATCACAAGAACTCATCCTCCAGTGCATCCTCGTCCTCAAATAACAACGAGGCCAACAAGAACGAAGCCAGCAAGAACACCGAAGAGCTGACGTCGCTATTCTCTCCGCCCCCATTCGACTTCGACTTCCTAGGATCGTATCGTGATCCGCTGTTCGAGAACACTAGCGCAGAGTTCAACCTGCCCGAACTGTCGACGACGGAATACAGCGTGTTCGATCCACTGGAGAACCCAATTGTTGACTCCTCGTTCGGCCAGCTGGTCAACAACGAGCCGGTTGTGAAGCAGGAACCAAGGGATGACAACGACGAGCCACAACAAACACAGGATGACGAGGTGCCGGCACCGAAGTCCAAGTTCATGAGCTGCTCTGCTGTCTGGGATCGCGTCTCATCGCATCCAAAGTTCAACGACCTGGACATCGACGGTCTTTGCTCGGAACTACAGACAAAGGTCAAGTGCTCCGATTCCGGTATCCTCCTAACCGAGAACGACGTCGAAAAGGTCCTTTCAACCTTAAGTTAATCATCCTATTTATTGCTTCCTTGCTAACTCCCACCATAACAATCTCCCCCACCACTCCAAATTTGTATCGGTTTAATTCTACTTCATATAAAAACAATCAATACCCACGTTTTTTTTTTTTTATAATTCACGACGTCGTGACATGTTTGCGTGCGATTTTAACCTTATTAGTTCAGTGGGTTCTTGAGGGGCATGCACCAAACCTCCAGGGGCAGCTTCGCTGTAGGTTTGGCAATGTGACTTCCTACGAAGCAGAACTAAGCTTTCGTCTCGTTCTTGGGAGGGGGGGGGGCACTGCATTCGCTGAGGTTTTAATCAATGCGACTTTTCTGAACTGGAAATAAGCTTTATCTCTTAATAGAACGGAACATAATAGCACGGTAGGCTTCTTGAGAATGATTCCTGGTCAGCGAGGACTGCGCCACGTACTCTTCTCTCGTGTTAGTATGAAGAGAACAGAGTGCTAGACTGAGGCAGATACTTACAGATTTCTTGGAAAACTGTTCGATCTTAGGCTAGTGGAAACAACACCTAGCACAGATAGGTAAATATGTTATGGCTGCGTGCATGTCTATAATCGAGTTGTAATGAACGCAATCGAGGCACGGACTTTATAACTGAAACAGTACTGAGGGAGGGGTGGCAAATTTCCACAGCGGGGTTTTGTGCTTGGAGGAAGGTTTCTATTTATACTTTTTGCAGATCTAAATTTAGAACTGGATTACGTAACCACCCCCCATAAATATTAGCCAGAAACGGGTGAAAACTCCATCTATATTCCAGCACATGACTGTTAAGGACGCGAAAGGTTTTTAATTCGCATTTTCACAGGTTATATAGTCCTTCTACTGTGACTGCGCTGCCATATATGGGAGCTGTACGTTTTCGTGGCTAGCAGAACACCCACGTGTACTGTAATCAATTCTTTGGGGGCAAGCCCCAACCCGCACGTCGACTTCACCCAGTCCTAGGTCAAACAGTCTTATATCAAGCAGTAGAACTCTTGGACTTGACTGACATTTTTCTCCAAACAAGGAGTGAAACCCTTGTTTGCAAAAATTTTAAACAAACTTATTGGGGAAGCTCCCCAGTCAACTGAGTAGTAGTGTAGCATGGCTGGAGAAGTCTAGTTTAAACCCAAACCTTCGGAAGCCGACTCAGGGGGTCGGGGGCTTGCCTCCAGGAATTGGAGAGGAATAGTGAAGAATAGATTTTATACGCGTTTAGGTTTAGCATGACCGTCTTCAGTCCACTAGATTGATGTTAGCGATGGGCCTTAGTGATTTGTAGTGGGTTCGTACTTACCTCATAAGTTTGATCGTTAGACATTTGGATAGCTTTCGGGGAGACGGAGCCCACATCGTTATCGTTAGTTGCGAGGGATTGGAAGATAGTCATGAAGCCGAATCCGATTTTCCAGCTTAGAAGGATTGGTTTGAGTTCAGGGGGTTTGATGACGGCAGCAATGGCTTTGCCGTTGGGAGAGAAGGTGAGATTAGATAGGACAGTTCCCTGGGGGTACGCTTTGTTTTCTTCGGCAGCGAGAGAGGTGATTACTGTTCCTGTGCGGAGATCATATACGAGACCCAACAATGCCATGGGTTTGTGGGTTTCGGGGTTACATGTGGAGACGGCGAGGCGTTGTTGGGCTTTATGGAATGCCAGGTAGTTAGGATAACGGTTCATGGCGGTCGACAGAAATTGAGTGGCTTCGGTGATGAGGGAAGTGCCACCGGTCGGGGAGAGCTCCCGTAGAACTGGGTCAGACGGGTCTAAAGTCTTGACTACTGTGGAAATGATGGTTGGAAGGTGTTCGGGGTCAATGTGGCGGGGAGTTGAGGAGATGAGCTTTGTGATGATTCGAATAGAAGTGATTCGGGCATCTAGCGGTTGTTCGGAAGATCCTAGATGGGTCACTAGGGCAGAGATAAGAAGCGTAATGTTCTGCGTGGCAATGTTGAAAATGCAGCGCTGACAGAGCGTCAGGAGGTTTGCCCTTCGACTGTCTTTGGGCAGCGTTTGCATGGTGTAACCGTTTTCATAGAGTAGGGCAATCAGCGCATCCAGGACATTTAACGGGTTGAATTGCTGTTGCCACAAGAGCCAGCCACGGCCTATGATTTCTACAGCAGAATCGCGGTGTCGTTCAGGTGCCTCAGAAGTCAAGTACAATTGTAAGGATTCGGCCACCCCGCGAACCAACGACGAACTGACGCCTCGTTTTTGTCTGGAAATGCACATGGATGAAAGGATTTCGACGGCTTGGAGACTCTCTGCGTCGAAAATGTTACCTGTAGTCATAGTGGGGAGATACTGTTTCCAATGGCCTACCACAGACTCGTCCTCTTGTTCATTTTCACTGTTGAGCAACTCCTTGAGACACATTCTAGCATACTGTCTAATGTGGGGAGACGATGACGTTGCACCCAAGACGGCAAAGCCACTGAGATTGGTGTTAGTAGAGTTTGTAATTTCTAACAACCATCCGAGCAATTTTGCAGGCGAGGTAGTTTCATGAATGTTTAAGGATTTGACCAAAAGACGGACCAATAGAACCCATATGGTTACAATGCAGGCAGTTGTGGCACTATCAGAAACTACCAGTCCATGGTCTGGGTTGGCTAACGACGAGATCGTAATGAAGGATGCGTTGATATTTACTTGACCCACGCGCGCCTTGGGTCCCTCAACTGCGGTGGTTACTTGTTGATGCCATTTCTGTGTCACTAGATTGGTGTCGATGGTTATCAAACTTGTAATGATTGCTCGAACCAGCTCAACGTTATCGTGATCTAATGTGTTCTCCGAGTCCAAGCATGGGGCAAGCTTCTCGGTAAGTCTATCCATGCGAACAAGAACAAAGGGATCAATGGGTTGGGAATGGTTTCCAGGATTTAATGGTTGAAGAATGCCACCGTTTGGTCCGCTACTACTTCCCACCGCAAGGTTTGTATCATCAAATGAACATAATTTGCGCTTATCGGCTAATGGAATGGTACTTGCATCCTTTTCCGAAATTTCCTCTCCAGTATCTACATTCCACCATCTTCGTTCACCGTTTTCATATTCAACCTCAAACGCAACTTCATCTTCGCCAACATAGAACAGCATTATAGCTCTGACGTCTATGCTGTTTCCCGGAATCATACGTTTTTTGACGCCGGAAAATAGGTCCAAAATGCATATAGTACTACTTCTTGAAATTGCCACCACGTTCCCACTATACGGGCGAACATCCTCCGGGATTCTGAGTATCTGCAATGTAGGAGATGCAAATGCAGATATGGAGCTGATTTTGTTCCCCTTTTCCTTACCGATTGCTAATATACGTCCATGAGACGTTCCTGCAACCACGTAGGAAATAAGTGAGCTTGAATTTTCAATCACAGTAAACCGCTCATTCTCAGATTCCAAACTAAACGTTGGGCTAATTGTCCCAAAGCGGGTCAAAAAATCAGCCAGGCAATATTCAAAGAGGTCCTTTCCATGCCCAATAACAACATTATCACCATGAACGGCAGACACATAGGTTGGTCCAGATTGGTATTCCTCCAACACCATTGAGTCCCTTTCCCAGGAAACTGCCATCTGCGTGGTATCAGCCCGCTTGACATGAATCCCACTCTCTGTGATAAATATACAAACCAAGTGCTTATTATTGGCGTCGTAGACTACCGAGACAACATGACCATTCACATCGATCCAATTCGGCTCAATCAACTGCACATTAGAGTTGCAAACCCAAACAACGGTACCATCCCTACTCAGTATTCCAAAACATTCATCATTCTCACTGCCCTTGGGAATAGTGATAGTACTGACAAGTACCTGATTGGCACCAGAACTAATCTGTTTGACCAATTGTTCTTCCTCCCAGCGGTACAAAGTCCAGCCACTTCTTTGCACCACCAGCCACGATATTGGGCCAACCCTTCGTACACCCGTGATCAAGTCCACGTCATGGCAATGACCTCTTTCACCATTAGCCTTTGCTGGCGGGAACAAGGTCAATTCTGCAATTGTCCCATTATCGCTGGATTCCAGAAACTCTAACTTTGTATGGCTCCGTTCACTCCAAACCCTCCAACGTGACGTGGCACCAGATTTATAAATAATCAGTATTTGGTTATCAAACAAGGGTATGGGCATCGGCCAATCGGGCAGATTCTTCCACTCAACACTAATTGACAATGACTGTTTATCCAAAAGAAACATCTCACACGAATATCCCCATACCAGCAACAGTGTAAAATTAAAATTCGTATCCACACCACGACATCTAAATGGTAATTTATTATGAGCCAGCAACTTGCCCGACGGCAACAGGTATTGACACAGGTTGCCATCAGCATACCCCACAATCAATACCTCACAATTGCCATCACTAGTCTTCAAATCGTACACATCCAAAACCGTTATCAATGGCTGCAATTGCTGCTTAATATATGCCGACTTGTAGTACCCTATCCGTGCGAGGAGACTCGGTCCGGTATCTGCAAAGTCCTCGTATATATGTATTGATCCGTCCGAAAACCCAATGATAATCCCATCTTTATACAACGTCGTCAGAATAGGAACACTCCGCTTATTATCTGTCGGCCTCGCATGGCTAAATGAGTACACCAAATCCTTATCGACCATGTCGCGTGTTTGAGATGATGCTCCCAACTCCCATCTTATTCTTCAACTACACCTCCCATCTGAACCACAGCGAACGCAGACCACTAGATTCCCCTGCAATTTCTGAGAGCAAGCTACCAACCCTATCTAGGTCCGTTTCGCGGAGCAGTGGGTTAGAATATGTGATCGACACACGTCGAATAAGCCGGCGCCGGTATGTGTGCATCTATATACACCATACTAGCGCTAACTAGCTCTTCGGCGACTGCCTGGCCTAAGAGCGCTAATGTTCTAATTAAATTGAATTAAAATATATATATCGATAATACGGATCCTAATTAGCTGCATGGGTAAGAATAAAATCTACTTTTTATAAATTTAATTTTTTTTTAATTTATTAATATATTGGTTCGATTACTATTGTCCATGCATGGCCATATATACATATATATATATATATATATATATAATATTAATTGGGAGTTTTGGCGGGCGAAAAACTTAATTAATTAATTGAGCGCGAAAAACACCGGCCGGCCACGTTAAAATTGGGAGTTTTGGCGCGGGCAAAAAACTTGAGTGTGACCAATATAATTAATATTATACGCGCGCGCGCGCGTTGAGCCTTACCCCAAAAATAAAAAAACGTCACGGACAGGATTCGAACCTGCGCGGGCGGAGCCCACTTCCTAATTATCAGGTCACGTGACCAATAGCAAAGAAGCGCCTTAACCACTCGGCCACCGTGACAACTTATGACAGTGTCAGCAGCTGACCCTATGACCCCAGGGGTCGGGTCACCGTGACATGGAGAGTGAAATGAACCACAATTACCGATACTCCGTCCCATACAAGAGCCCTGAAAAAGAACGAAACATCATGCAAGACTACGTTATCCATTGTATCACCCAACAACATGAAGACTTTAAAACCTTTCATCGACGATATCACCTAGACGATCCATGAAGACCATCTACAACCTTTCTCACTTAAGATGTTCTGAAAATTCGTTGGA
>JAJMDO010000262.1:0-22092 GCA_030573635.1 Blastobotrys ciferrii
ACCGGTTCCGACCGGGGTGGTGTGTGCGGAAGTAATACAAATTTCGAACGTTTGATTCGTCGTTAAAGGGCTAAAGAAGATGCTAGGAATTCGCCGGATGGGTCTAAGGAGGGGCCAAGTTCGATGGGCTAGCACGATGGGGCCTGCAATGGATCTGAGCGGTGCTCGGGAACATTGTTTGAAGCTGTTGAAGGAGCAGGATCGGTCGTCATACATACTGCATTCGTACATACCGAGCAAGGCGCGAGATGCCTTTATCGGGGTGCGAGCATTTAACATTGAAACATCTAAGATTGCCGATAGCGCCAAAAAGCAGGAGTTTGCCAAAATGCGGTTCGAGTTTTGGAAGGGGATTGTGCAAAAGGCCCTATCTCCGTCGCTAACTCCGCAGTCTTTACACACAGTGCCTGCGGAGCCTGTGGCGATCATGCTGGCCCATGCAAACGCCGTCGACAACATCACGCTCTCGAGACGCTTCTTCATAACCACCCTTCAGACCCGGGAGACGTTCATGAACAACCCGCCGTTCCGCAACATCGACAAAATGGCATCATACGGCGAGGGCACCTACTCGCAGCTGAACTATCTCACGCAGGAGCTGCTCTATTCGGTCTCCCCGAAGGCGAGCCAGTTTTTGAATGAAAACCCCAAGTTGATCGAGGATCTCGAGACTGTTGTGGCCCACATTGGCCAGGCGACGGGCATTGCCACCTTCCTCCGGGGATACAACTTCTTCGTGAGCCGGAAACGGTTCGTCCCGCTGCCCGTAGACGTTATGGCTAAGTACGACCTCTCCCAAGAGCAGGTCCTCCGGGGAGAAGCAGACCAACACGCAATCGCTGATGTGGTCTTCGAAACTGCCACCCGCGCAAACGACCACTTGATCTCAGCAAGAACGGAGCTAAACAAGCTAAACGGCTTGCTCGACGGAACAATCCCTGACTCAATGTTCCTCCCCGCAATGACGTCAATCCCCGTCCAGCTCTACCTCGAAAAACTCGAAAAATACAACTTCAACATTCTCGACCCCAAGCTACAGAAAAACGAATGGCGCCTCCCCTACAGATCTTACAAAGCTTACAAACTACGAAAAATCTAACCCTGTCCGTCCAACTAATCAATCATCCGTGTATATAGTACGTTCTCTATCTAATCTTCTGGGGGCTCTGCCCCCAGGTCCCCCACGAAGCGTTGGGTGTATATATCTGTTCATACATGTTGCATATATTCTATTCAACTGACTATCACCCAACTGTCTTCTGGGGGCATAGCCCCCAGACCCCCTGGGTTCGCTTCGCGAAGCGTTGGGTGTGAATATCTGTTCATACGCGTTTGCGTGTATTCCATTCAACTGACTATTACCCGACTGTCTTCTGGGGCTATGCCCCCAAACCCCCTGGGTTCGCTTCGCGAAGCGTTGGGTGTATATAACTAAACACTGTTCATACATGTTGCATACATTCGATACAACTGACTACAGTTTTTGAGAGAACATGAGGAGTCTAGCTAGAAAAGGGTAAAAAATGTTAACTCATCCTTTTTCCATGTCTTTATCTCAGCTCTTACTCAACAGGTTGGTCGCATTGTCGCGATGGTATTGGAATTAACTATTAGTTTGCTGCGTACACTACTGTTTTCTACTCGACAAAGGGTTGGACGGATCGATCATTAAACTAATCTTAGTTCCTTTTATCAAAGCGAAGTAACGTTTCTCTTCATAGGACAGAGTCCTCTCAAGGATTTATACATTAGAACACTTAAAATTGAAGGCTCGCAGAGCCATTGTTTGCTTTAAAAAAAAAAAAAAAAAAAAAAAAAAAAAAAAAAAAAAAAAAAAAAAAAAAAAAAAAAAAAAAAAAAAAAAAAAAAAAAAAAAAAAAAAAAAAAAAAAAAAAAGAACGATACAATTGACGGTCCAAGGATCAGCACACCAATGTGTTTCTGTATAACTTTGGGTATGGCTAACCAATCTTAGTTTAAAATGCATCGAGGAGTGCGAGTATTGATCGGAATATTCTCAGAAGTTTACATCTTAGAGCCTCACAGAGCCACGGTTTTTGGTTCTTTCTTTTAAAATAGCTAGAACAATATATGATTGACTAGCACTAAATTGTAGGCCCTATACTCCTGCTTCTCAAGTACTGTACACTATCAGACTAGCTGGTTAAATTTAAACAAGAGTATGCATATATGGCTTTGGATACATTAATTTGATCAATTCCTGGTACGTACGATAATCCTAATCAATCCAGAAGGGTTTTCTGGGGTCTGGGCTCGCTTCGCTCGAAACTATAGGTCTATTCATCGGAGCCTCGCAGAGTCACGGGGTGCAGGGGGCCAGAACCTGACCCAATAGTGATTTCTGGGGCACGCCCTCAGACCCCCGTGGTTCCGCTTCGCGGAAGATCATTGGTCTAATGGTCTTTCTACTCGATAGTCCAACGTGAAGATACGCCGTGGTCCAACTCCAACATGTGGGCATCCAGATTCTTCGGAAAACAACAGAAAG
Source organism: Blastobotrys ciferrii (assembly GCA_030573635.1). NCBI lineage: Eukaryota > Fungi > Ascomycota > Dipodascomycetes > Dipodascales > Trichomonascaceae > Blastobotrys > Blastobotrys ciferrii. The sequence continues at coordinate 2,510 of JAJMDO010000262.1, forward strand.
TGCAAGCGGTTTAATGGCATCCTCCTTTTCCAAAAGAAAATGCGATGTTCGGCTTCGCAGAATGTTGTGAACTCTAAATCTTCCGCGAAGCGGAACTACGGGGGGGTCTGGGGGGCCATGCCCCCCAGGAAAACAGCAGACAGAAAAACAATATAAAGTACAAGCGGGTTAATGATATCCTTCTTTTTCCAGAAAAAGAAGCAAAAAGCGTTGTTCTGCTTCGCAGAATGTTGTGGACCCCAGATCTTCCGCGAAGCGGAACCACGGGGGGTCTGGGGGGCTGTGCCCCCCAGGAAAACAGCATATAGGGAAAAAACAACAAAAAGTATAAATTAAGGCTATTTTTCGTCGTCGTAATCGACGGAGGAGTTGTCCGGGAAGGAGAGGAGGCGTCTGCCGGTGTTTCCGAAGCAGATTGAGCAGCAGAAGAAGACGCTGGCGACCCAGACAGTCACGGACACGTATTCCTCTGAGAGACCAGGGGCCGGCAGATGGTTCGGGAAGATGAGTGCAAAGACGGTGGTGCCGACGATGGCGGTGAGACAGGACAGGATGAACCCGTTGCGGGTCGCATCGAGGATGAACCACAGACACGGGTTCACCATTCCCCAGTAGAAGGCCGCCTGTAGCGTCGACGTCCATGAGAGCTTGCGGATGCCGTAGGCCACGCCCATGAACGCCGCCACCGACCGGATGATGGACGACCAGTCGGCGCCCCCTTTGCCACGTGACCACTTGCGGTTCTTTTCTGGGTAGAGCCAATCGAAGAGCGGGAACAGGAACCCGAGCACGATCCCCTGCGACCCCCACAATAGGGAGAAGGCGCCTGTTTGGTCGATGTCCAGCGTGTAGCTCGTCACCTGGTGATTGTCGTGGAGGTGGCGCGAGAGCTGGCCGTACGCCACCCCGAACCCGAACAGGGTGGCGATGCTCGTGGCCAGCGACACCGCAGACACGGGTCGTCCCCCTCCACTGCCACTGCTGCTACTAGAGCTCTCCTTAGACTCGCTCTGTAGGTCACCTGTGGAGGGCCGACGCGAGGGCGCGTTCGAGACGTCGCCCGTGAGCTCCGCCAGCGACACCTGCGACCCAAAGACCCCCGACAACGCAGAGTTCGTCAGGTTCAGAAACGAGTTCGAGTGAGATGCAAGTCCATTGTTACCGTTGCTGTTGCTGTTTCGTGTGGGCGTGAGCGTCCCGTTGGAGTCGCCGCTGGCCCGCTTTCTAAAGTCACCACTCATCAAAACGTCGTCGTCTGTCAATTTTTTTAACCAAATCGACAGTTGCTAGTGTCCTGTGTTGTGTGTGGCGATACGTCCCAATTAGTATTAGCGCAGGCCGATAATAAGTCTATTAGTTGTTCGCTATAGGGCCCTCTGCGCTTATCCTGTCTTAAACCTATCTCTGCATATGAACTTAACGTTCCTCGGCACGGCAGGGTAACCCCAATCCTCACATGTGTCTATTTCTGGGGGCAGGCCCCCAGACCCCCTGGGTCGGCTTCGCCGAGGCTGGGCGAACGCCTCTGAGGGCCGCTTGGCGGTTTTTTTGTTCAAAAGCTACGTGTTGTTGTACATACAAGGGTTGGAGAGTTGTGGGTGTGATGATGATCCGGCATTAGGTCGGGTTTTTTGGGGGCACGCCCCCAAACCCCCAGGGTCGGCTTCGCCGAGATTTGGGGTTGGATCTAAAGAGGGACAGTTTCTTTATATAGATAGAGGCAAACGAACTAACTTGTAGGTTTTCTGGGGGCATGCCCCCAGACCCCCAGGGTCGGCTTCGCCGAGGTTGTGGGTAGTGTTCTGTACTTTCTATTCGTTGAAGCCTCGCAGAGCCACGGGGGTGCAGGGGGCTGGCCCCCTGCAAAACCTCTGGGCGTCTAATTGAGACTGTTTATTTATATATAGATCTAGATAAGAGATAAAGAACTAAATTAAGGGGATGTGTTTATTGTGGTTGTTCGGGATTTGATGAGCCATCGCGCTCAGCCGCGCGGAATTATACACATGCATATATGGTTAATTAGCAATATATTAAATTTTAAAGTCATATGGTTCAATTAAACATGGATAATTGGAGTTACAGTTATGTTTATATGCGCATAGCTTAATTCTCGATCGGCGTTCCGCAGCCAGGTACTAACTATATCCGGCAACCGTCGGGCCAATCATACAATTAAAGTAAAACGTATAGCGCTTGATTACTGTAGTGCGAGCGTATATATTCGTTCAAGCAAGCAGATATCGACAATGAATAGCTATGTAGCTCTAACTTTGAGTCTGTTTCTTCTTTTCCAGAGAAGAAGCAAAAGCGTTTGCTCTGCGAGGCTCAATCTGCAAAACAGAGCCACAAGGTCTGAGGCTAGCCCCAAAAACTAAGTCTCTGTAGCAGTTTCTTCTTGCGGAGAACCAATCCCTACACCCCGTGGCCCTGCGAGGCTTCAACTAATAAAATGACAGAACACTACCCATAACCTCGAGCGAAGCGAGCCCAGGGGGCCTGGGGGCGTGCCCCCAGAAAACAGCTCTGGGTTATAGACCTGTGAACGAAGTGTTTTACTGTGTTGTCAACTCCAACGTTTGTGTAGCTAATGTAAAATTATTGATGAATTAATTAACCGGTACCTTATATATCAAGTCTCATGACCTGATTTGGCAATGAAATATATATATAGTGAAATCAGCTGCAGCGCTAGCATTAATAATATTAATATTTAATTCAGATCATGATCATGCATATGCATGCGGTTATGTGTATATATATTTCAAGCTATATATATACGCGTACTTTTATTTTCGAATTTCGATATATAGATATATACAGCTGCAGACCGGCGTTGGTCTAAATGCACGCATTCAAAACAGAATGCTGTTGTATTTGAATGATTCTGACCGAGTAATGACGATGGAATTTAATTGAAGTACCGTAATTAATTAAAAAAAAAAAAAAAAAAAAAAAAAAAAAAAAAAAAAAAAAAAAAAAAAAAAAATTCGGATGCATGCATAGTCGACAATATGTATATATGCAAGCTATATATGCGTGAGTGAAAACGAGTTAACCCTATAAGCTAGCTAGCAATATATATAGCTAGCTGTATATATGATCATGCATATATATGAAAAGCTAGCGCTAGTATGATCGAACACTAAATTAGTTGTATGCAAAGAACTAGTACTAGCAATCTAGCTAGCTATCTACATACAATCCTATATGCTGAATGTATATGCGAATTGCACGCATAGATTGGAATTGGTTATTAATATTGATCATTATTCATATCGCTACAGGTGTACAACAGGTACGTGGGGAACTTTTATGCCAGTGAGCTGATTTAGTAACTGATTGGAATGCTCCATACCATTCCATTTCTCTCCTTGACTATACCTATCTATTAGTTTGCAACTGAACCCAAATTCCATGAAACGAACCTCGGAGCCTGGGGGCGCTGGCGAAATAACTGCAAAACTGAAAGCGATTCATAATTCACTCTTAAACGTTGCTTTGAACCCCAACTCTGCGGAGCAAATCTGCTGAAAGAAGGCTCATAGCCCAACTGTGTATTAACTTTACTTTGAGCTTGAACCCGCGAAGCGGACACAGGGGGTCTGGGGGGCGGGCCCCCAGAAAACCACCAAATAAAGAGATTAAATTATCGGCTGTGAGTATTCACTTTACTTTGAGCTCGAAATCCGCGAAGCGGACCCAGGGGGTCTGGGGGCACGCCCCCAGAAAACCAGTGTTAGTAGGGAAATAGAGATTATTAGCTGAAGAATAAATAGATGATTAGTTGTTAGCTTGCTGTTGTTTGTCACGAGGAGGAAGGAGGGATTTGAGAGAGGCGAGCCATTTGGTGAGGTCTTCTTCGTTTTCTGCGCAGAAGCGCATGCGTTTCCTGTCTGTGATCAATTGCATGCAAAAGCGCTTTGAGCGCGAGAGGGGGTCGATATCCACGACGTCGATAATGTCTCCTATGGGTATCACTTTGAGCGCGGTCTTGTGTTTGTCATTCTTGTAGAACGCCATGCGCTGGGTCGACAGCACGACATACTGTCGGCGCCACTGGTTGTACCGTTTCTTCAGCCGCAGCAGATAGCCCTGTTTTACAATCTTCTCCTCCTCAGCCACGGGCTTATCTGCTTGTTGTGGCTGTTGAGCCTGCTGTTGTGGCTGTTGTTGTGGCTTGGGCGACGCGAGACCGTTTTCCGACGTGCAGCTTGACATGCCAGCGTCCTCGGGGCCGGAGAAGTCACAATAGGCCCCTCCGCCGGGGGAGACAGCCATTGAGGGGCTGGGCTGATGGAAGTTCTTCGGGAACTGGATCCCCTCGAGCTTCTCCACCAACGAGGCCTGCTCCTTCTTAAAGTCCTGCGGGGAGCGTGCAAGCGGACTCAGCCGTTCAAACGAACTGCACAACACGCTCTCAGCCGCCTCGTCCGCAGCCTGGCGAATGATGTCGACCCACGCCTCTGCGTCCGGAGTGTTGTCGGCACGCAGATGGAAGTTCTTGTTGTTGGTGAACAATGCAAAATGATTCGGCTTCTGGTCTGCCAGCATCGCCACCGACATGATGTCCGCAGTGTTGATCATCCCCTCAGCCTTGTACTCAGACTCATCCTTATAATAGACCAGCTGGTTGGCTCGCAGCACAAACCACCGTCTGCTCCACTTCTTCGTCGCCTTTGACCGTTTATACAGCCACCCACTTCGAAGCACCCGTCCAATCCCCACAAAATCGTCCACCTCCTCAGAATCCCTCACCCCTGGGTCCGTAGTCCCTGCTGTTGCCGACGCTGATGCCGACACCGTGGAGGGCGCATCCGCTCCACGCAGCGTGCGATTGCTCAGCCTACCAGGCTCCAGCGTACTCGGACTACTACGACGATCAACCGAAGCCATCAGTACACCGTCGCTGTAGCTAGTATCCAATTCTTTCTGTAACTCTCACGCACTGTCTTGGTCCCTTATGTACGTGCCCAGACACTATATGCACAACACAACTGATCTATGCACGACGTGCCACCTAAGCAATCCTGTAGATACTAATGCCTGCAGCAGCGCTCCTTATATATACCAACACCTGTCAGATGTGCACCCTGTCTACCCTTAGCTTAATTCGTCCTGCCTCCACCGTCTAAAGTAACAAATGCTGGTTGCTGTCAATTGTTTCCTGATTTGTTTTTTCCCCAACATCGGGCCGCTTCTATTCCCCTTTGTGATCTTCTCCCCTAACCCTACCAGGACCGCTTCTAGAACATCCTCTTGCATAGCCTCCCCAGGTTTTGTTCTTTTTTAAAAAAGAACCAAAAACATTAGCTACAAATAGATGTGAGGTTTTGTTCTTTTTAAAAAAAAGAACCAAAAACATTAGCTCTGCGAGGCTACAATTCGCTGTGGTGTTTTATTCTTCGAAAACAAACCGAATATATTTCCTTCACCTGGTCGACAAGTATCGCTCTTTTTTAAAAGAACCAAAAATATTAGCTCTACGACTACCACTAGTAGAGGTCTAGCATAGACGTTTTTTTATGCGTTCAGTTTTGTGTAATACACAGTCGTAGCTGACGTAACTGCATGTAGCAGCAGGGTGTTTAAAAATACAAAACGCAGCTATATTCGGTATAGCCTCGCAGATATAGTGTTTCCGATTTTTAGGAACAATAGGAACGTTACGAGTTGTAGCCTAGCAGAGCTAATGTTTTTGGTTCTTTTTTTTAAAAAAAGAACAGAACACCACAACGAGTTATAGAAATGTCATCATCGGCAGAGAAGGAGAAGGCCCAGTTAAGAGTTGGAGCCTCGCAGAGCTAATGTTTTTGGTTCTTTTTTTAAAAAGAACAAAATGTATCAACGAGTTATAGTAGTTAGTATAGTTTTGAAAGGAGTAAATTAAGAATTAGTATTTACGTCGTCGTTTTTCGGGGTTATCAGTTTCACCGTCACGTTCGTGTTTTCTGCCAGCGGCAGAAGAGGGCGGGTCTTTTTCTACTCGCCGGTTTCGACGATGTCTGCGATCCTCGCCGCCTCCTCCACCTCCACCTAGTGGTGTGGCGTTTGCACTGCTGGCTCCAATTCGTCTATCTCGTCCTCGGCGGTCGCGTTCACGGTCTCTTTCCCTTTCACGCTCTCTCTCACGCTCGCGGTCCCGTTCGCGGTCTCTATCTCTTTCTCTCTCACGATCACGCTCGCGGTCTCTTGTGCGGCCGCCTGCTGCTCCTCGTGCAGGCTCGTCCGGCATACGCGTACGTTCCGGGGGCTGACGGAGCTCGAGGTTGTTCGCAGCTCGCTTTTCATTTTCCTTTTCGCGCTGTCGCTCGCGTTCTCGTGTGCTGCTGCCTAGCCGACCTCTCAACTCATCACCTTTGTTTTCAGCTGATGGCGTACCGCCTCTCGATCTTCGGCCTGTTTTCGCTCCATCGGCTGCATTGGCACTGGATGGTTGCGGTGGTAGGGGTGGCAGTGGCGAAGACGACCCAGATTTGTCCTGCTGACTGAGGGCAGCGTTACGATCTCGTCTTCTTCCACCATTGTCCCTCTCCCGTCGATCTCTCCCCATTCGCGACTCCTTCAGCTCAATGGCATTTGCAGATGTCGTGTCACGGGGTCCAGTAGGGGCCCTGGAGCTGCCTCTGGATCGTAACTCCTCTCGACTACCTCCTCGACTGCTTCCGCTGTACACTGGAGTCTTTGGAAGCGACGCCGGTAATCCACCATCTCGACTCTTTGGCTGCTCTCGTTCTCGTTCTCTTTCTGCTCGATCCTCCCGCTCCCGCTCCCTCTCACGCTCACGTGCCGCGGGCGTAGGAGGAGCAGCCGCAGGCCGGTTACCTGTAGCCTCCTTGTCTCCTTCACCATCATTTGAGGGCGGTCGTGATGGCTGACGCGATGTAGAGGAGCTTGCTGGTCTTGATATATCGCCAAACACGGGCTTACCACGAGCCTTTCGTTGTCGGGCGCGTTCTTTGGCCTCTTCAATCACTCTTTGTTTCACCACGTCGCTGCACTTTTTGAATTCGTAAATAGGGATCCATTCTGAAGCTCCACGATTGATGTGTCCAAAAAGTGCAACCGCAGATAGCTTCAAGTCCTCACGTTGGTCATTCTCAGAAATGTTCTCAATCGCATCGGCAATCATATAACCCTGATTGGCAATGACTGGGAACTGTGAAATCATGTTCTTGAGCAAGGTAATGGTGTTTCGTCTTTGCATGTAATCATCGCTTTGAAGGCAATCCACGGTTGCGTTTGTCGTGTGTCGATGCCACTTCTCCAACGCCCGACTGAGTTGATCATAATCCAGCAATGTCTCCTCACGAACATCATCAATCTCATAAGTCATTTGCATGCCGGGCAAAAACGTAACTTCGCCAGTTTCGGCGTCTGTTTTGCGTCCCTTACCCTCCGTATCATACACTTTTGGATCTTTGTGCCATCTTCCTAGGTACCCCAAAAGCTCACTGAGGAAGAGCCCAAGGTTTTCGGCCTCATATGGCGTACACGTGAGCAATGTGCCATACAAAATTCCGTCCGCAAACAGTTTGTCAAAAAATGTCAAGGTAGAGAAATTCACAGTTCCCAACGAATGCAGCAACTGTACAAATCGTGCACAAAACATTGCATCCACAGGCGAGTGCAAAGCACGCGGTAGAATACATTGCGTTAACAACTGTCGGGTCTGATTCCTTCGCACATGAACACCTGGCCGAATAGTTTCTGGGTCATTGTATCCATTCGTCGTCATGTCCACCTTCTCCGGATCGAAGCTGAACCAGTAGTCTTTCTCCTTTTCAAAACGTGACAACGATTTCTTGTAATGCAGCGCGTGTCGTTTGCTTTCAGTAGACAGCCTGATTATATCCTTCAGCAACCCATCCTTCTCCGCTCTTTTGGCCTTTATACTTTCAGAGATAGTAATTCCCGAATTACTACTACTTCTCGCCAACAATGGCTCCAATGATTTGATCGACTCTTCGACATTTTCGAGTTGTCGCTTCAGCTTCGCCTCTTGTGCCTCATATCTCGCCTCTGGATACTGAATATCATACAGGGATAACTGCCAAAACGTGACATAAAATCCAGGTTTCAAGTACCTCCATTCAGATTCCGGCAACATTGGAATAATCTCCTGTATCGTCTTCTGTAACAGAGGATGCCAAACCTATAACAACACTGGTTAGTTTTCCATACACAAATAATACTCCTGGGCTGACTAACCCTAGACATCCTTGAACGGGCTTCGCCAAAGTTTGGATCCTGTTCACCGCTTGGTCAACTCGCAGAGCAACATTTTTGATTCTTTTTTAGAAAACAAAAGAATAGATTCCAGGAGTGATATTTTTGATAACAGTCAGATGTCGCACTTACCTCGTTTTCATTTTTTTCGGGTGATTTTTCATTTGCATCTGCCATTTCAACGTCCTCGTTCTGTTGTTGGCCGGTTGAAGGTGTTGAATCCTTTAGTTTTGATTGGTCGAATTTGCGAATCTCTTCCCCAAGGTTAGCCCGCCATAGTCCAAAGGCCCATGACGGCTTGACTCCATAGGACATGCATAATTCTGCAATGGGTATTACCGTTCGTCTGAACTGTTCTGGATCCATGAAATGATTGATCATTTCAATGTATTGGTACAAAATGTGCGTCAAGTCGTCGTATCTATACGCCAAAAACTTTTGATGGGCCAGATCGTCTGGTACAGTGTGGATAAATGACCCGTGCATTTGGCAAATGGCAATAAACATTTCACACACAATGTCCAAGTTGGACAATGAGTCCACCAGTTGCTTTCCAGACTGCTGACTTTCTTCACGCTTGTCATCAATCACTTCAAACACGCTGGATTGGAGAGAAATTCCACCACCTAAGCCTTCCACTTGATAGCCCGTGACATTGGATAGTTGCTGGATTCCTGCCATTTGACCAATTATTTCTCGAAGAACAATAATCTCTGAAGTGTTGCGTACATGTAGTTGTCGAAGCAGATATTGCAGAATTGGCCGCGGATCCATTGAAGAATATCGTCGACAAAGTTTGGCAGTGAAACTTGCCAGAGCTAGAAGGGTTAGTATCAGCCAACAAAAGTTATTCATGGACTTTTTGAAACTTACATTGAAGCCATTTCCTATCGTTCAAACCATCGACTTGATAAGTGCCTCTACCAGAGGTCAACTGGGTCATGATGACATAAGGAAGAACATCCCAGCCAAGGTCAGTGAAATAGCGGGCAGCATCAACAACCAAGTCACCCAAGTTATCATAGCTCTCAACTTGTCCAATGAACACAGTAAAGCATGGAATTGGGTTGGAATATGACAGCTTGGCCAACTTTCGCATCATCTCCTTCACATTGGTCTTTGACAACCTCTTCAAAACGTCCTTTGTCCCCTTTTCCGCCTTGGATGTTGCAATCTTTAAATGGGGCGAACTTTTGGCCAAAACCGCGTTCCATTCTCCATACAGAGCATACCGCGCTTCAAAGGAGAACTGACCCAACAAGTTGTAAATTTCGTAGATTGTGGTTGGATTATCTTCGACTAGTGACACTGCCGGCAGGATGTACAGCCTGAAATATTCCAACCAAAACGGATCATCCGTGCTACTCTCACCATTGATAAAGTTGCAGCCAATTCGACAAAGCTTTACCAAAACCATATTGTTTCTGCTTAGCAACGGTCCAACGAACTTCAGATAGGTTTCGGATACACTAGTGAGACCTTTAATATCGTCAATCTGCGTCAACTCATCGTTCCATTTTTTGTAGAAAAAGGTATAATATGGGCCGGTGCATACACGTTGATTCCCGGCAAATGGATCCAAGTTTCTGTGATGAGGACCTGTTTTGGGCGCTGCCAATGTAGTTTCTCCGCGCGACATTCGTGGTAGTAGTCGAACTGCACGAGTCTCTTCTGTCGGTGTGAAGGAAAGGCATTTGTTGTACAGTGGTTGGATGCAGTACTCGGTCCAGCGAAGTAACAAATCAGATAACTCTGGGAAGGCATTGGCCAAAAAGGGGAATCTCGCCAAAATATACAACGATGGATATACCGATCCCAGGCTAAGCAACCCTCTCAACAACAACACCTTCTGAGGGGTTAGTTTAACGTCTGCTTCTGTCTGTTCATCCTTTTTGTTCGAACTGCCCCCCGTGGAATCTGAATCATCCCCCAATGGCGCCGCTAGTGCCAGAGCCGAGGCTTTTGCCATAAATGCCTGCTTGTCCATATCTTGCTTCCACGTCTCTTCATAAGCTTCCAGGTCTTTATCACTTGGCGACAGAGCTTCATAGACGTCTCCCAAGCAAACAAACCCTCGCTTGATCAGGAATGCGGTCAACATGACCAAACTCTCCGGGGGTTCTTCATTGTTTGCCGCATAACACTTGAATTTGAATCCCAACAATTGCGCAGCAGCCTGGCTCCCGCCATCACCAATCTCCTGAATCGACGCTGGCTTGGCAGGACTCTTTGGCCACCATGGGGAATTTTCCAATATGTTAAGGAAAAACCCGGCATGGTCCAACAGGTTTGTCGCACCAATATCAAGCAAAATATCCAGAGAGCGCAATGGATCGAGGTCAAAGTATCCAACCAAGGATTCTATCGTCTTTGCTGTCTCCCTAGCCCTATGTTTTGAGTGAGATTTCCCCCCATTGTTGATCGCAGAATGAACCTCGACTATCAGTTTTGAAAACCCCTCTGTCTCCTCTCTCAAGAGATTGAACCTCTTTTGTTTATACAACAAATTGGTGTTTGTCCGAACTATGCGCTTTTCAAACATTGGATCCGCCACGCCTAGCTCCACCGACGTTTGAGGTTCGAGAAAGAGCAACAATTGGTTCTTTTCAATGTTGGATTGAAGAATCACCTCTTTCAGTGGCTCTGTCAGCGGGAACATTGAAAATGTATGGACGAAAAGTTGAATGACGGAGTTGCCTTTATTTTCCAGAATACCATTTATCAGCTGAGCCACAGAGTCGGTCGTTAGCTGCTGCTTCGAACAAGCCGATAGTACTTCATAAAACACCGTAATCAACAGACTAAAATCTTTTTTCTGAACCGCCTGATGCGCCAGGTTCAACATTGACTCCGATCCAGTGGAATCCCATGATTCAATAACGTCCTCCTTCAGATACTCAAAGCCAATATCATTCACCAGGCTATTACCTGAAGGACCCACAGTCCCAGGAGGTGCTGGCGTGCCTCCGACTGAGGTCATGGCGAATTAATCGTATGTAGGTTAGTCGTAACTAGTCGTCGTGATAAATGATGATAATCCTTCAGTTGGGACAAACTCCAAAGCTTTGATCCCAACCGACGCTGGCACCACCAGAAAATCATTAACCACCGATGGATCGACTACGAGTTCAACAACAATTTGAACAACTCCAAAACCGCTACATTGGCGTAGGAAACCCCGACACTACCAGAGACGAATGGCGAAGCAACGTTGCTAGAGACTCCTACGCCTCCTACATCGGCCATCCACCCATGCTCCAACATTTCTCCATTGCCCTCGGTCAACCTCAAGCGGTCACACATGCGCAATTTATCGATGTAAGTATTACATCCTTCCCCAAAGATGCCTTTTTTTCCCCTAGGTCTGGATTCAGAATTGCTTTCTGCAGTGTAACCGAACAGCTATCATCGACAGAGACAGATGCAATCGTTTATTCCAGTTGATTCAGGTCTAAGCGACCCTCGCATTAAAGTGCAAATGGGAACAGAAATGCTAACGTTTGATTTAGAAAATGATCACTCCGATTCCCAAAACGAATCAAAATGGGTCCTAAAGATTAAATTACCATTCTACCAAATGTGGAAGTTTAATCTTATTCCATAACATCAACCCTGTCTCTCTAAGGACCCGTTCTACTCCACTTTTGACTTAGGGTTCGATTCCGGATATTTCGCCAAAGTACCAATGGCTAGCAAATAAAACTCAACCTCCAATCCGATGCATAATTCTTCTCCCAATACTCTTTTCCAGAAAAGATGCAAAAGTGTCTGTTCTCGCTTTACAAAAGACCTAACCCATTACTAGTTGGCCGAACTTCTTCTTTTCCAGAAAAGAAGCAAAAGCGGTAGGTTTACAGAAAATCCAACCTTGGCGACGTCAACCCATTAGCAGTTATCCGAACTTCTAGACCCTGTAAAACTCACCTCTGAGATAGGATTGCAGGGGGCTCGCCCCCTGCACCCCCGTGGCTCTGCGAGGCTTCAACGAATAGTAAGAGTGAATCATTACCCATAACCTCGAGCGAAGCGAGCGCAGGGCTCTGGGACGTGCCCCAGAAAGATACCTCTACGATTGGACAGAACGTCTTCTTTTCCAAAAAAGAAGCAAAAGCGTTGCTTCTGCTTCGCAGAAGACTCAACTTGGGCCAAAATGTACCTTGGTTAGAGGTAGTCTCTCGTGTTGAAGCCATAATCCGCGAAGCGGACCCAGGGGGCCTGGGGGCATGCCTCCAGTAAAATACCACTACGATTCGACACAACGTCTTCTTTTCCAGAAAAGAAGCAAAAGCGTTGGTTCTGCTTCGCAAAAGACCTCAACCTGGGCGAAAATGTTCCTTGGTTAGAGGTAGTGACGTTGAACCCATAATCCGCGAAACGGACCCAGGGGGCCTGGGGGCGTGCCCCCAGAAAAAAACCTCTACGATTGGGCAGTGCCTCTATTTAAGGGATGAAATGCGGGACAACGCTTTGAGGAGAGGGGGTTCGAGAAAATAATTAGGGGTAGATCGAGGGTTGATCGTGCATGCACAAGGCTTTGAAATTGGCTGGCCGTTATAAGCTGCTCAATCGATCCATCGCCAATTCAACGGTAACATAGCTTGAAGCTTCGCGATGCTGCATGGCGCATGGCGATCATAACACGGCTATGCGCGTTGTTGTTAAACGTCGTCCGACTGGCCCGAAATGACACCGTTACTGCATGCATGGGTATGCGCACGGACCAACCAGGTGCCGTGTTCCGTTGTGCATATGCACTACTCCTTAAATTTGTGACAAGGCCTTCGCTTCCTAGCAGACTGTTTGGTTATCGATGGGATCGACGCCGGAGGCAGCCTGATGCAGAAACATACGGATCGTCGGTGTTGCAAGAAGGTAACGCCGGCCCCGCCTCGATCGAGAGACATAAATAAACAAGCTAGCTAGCTAATGGCAGACCTAACTACAGTTCGGGGGGAAGTAGGCAGGGTTGACCTGTCAGTTTTTAAGGGGCTCAAGGTGAAACCAACACATTCCTTCTGGCTTTGCCTTATGCAGACTGCGCGCGCGCGGGGTGGTGCCCGCGAAGCGGATCGGGCCGGCAGGCTAATTTGAGCCGCACCCAACCACGTCTTTCCCCAAACTCTCAAAAAAGGAATTTTCCTGTACGTCAGGACCAGCCACCGGGTTCCAAATCAGTAACCCCAAAATAAATATAGGGCGCTCGTTGCTTCCTGACATATACCACGACGCACCGTACGCAGAGCTAGGTCGGGATGATAGTTCCAGCGAAGCAGAGCCACCTGAGCCCCGAGATGGTGAGTACGATGATGATGATGCATGCTGTGGGAGATGCTATTTTTAAATCGAAAAAGAAAAAATAAAAAAAAATTGTGGCCATGGCCCCTCCCCGTGCATACATATATCCACGGATCCCTGGATCCGTAGGGGTTTGAATGTTTTACTAACAGCTGGTATCCTAGCATTTGGTCATCCGGTACAACATGACCTCGCTTATCTCTCCGGCCACGGGACAGTTTGAGTTTCCAGACCACATCTTCCCGGATGTGCCAGCGCCGTTCCCGGGCCTGCCTATGGCTCCTGGTGAAAAAATCGACAAGATCATGCGCGAGTTTAATGAGTACGTGTCAAACGCGGTGACGGGAATAAGTCAGGATTCGAAGGAGCAGGTTCACAAGCTCTTCAAGTGGGCACGTGAGGTGGCTGATTTTGCCGAGGGTCAGCCGGGTCTCAGTGCCATTGTGATCAACACAGCCAAGGACGTGATTCAGCTGGTGGCTGAGATGCAGACTTCGGAGTATCGTGGGGCGGCTCTGTATATTCTAGGTATTTGGTATCTGTTTGGTCTCTTTGGGATGGACAGGTCCAATTCCAAGGCCCGTGAGCTGTTTTTCTCGTCTGCAAAATTAGGCTATTCCAGGTCGTTATATAGGCTGGCGTCGGACTTTGAAGCTCAGGGCGATGTTCCCAGTGCTGTTAGCTATTTTGAACATGGCGTAAAGAAGGGCGATGCGGCGTGTCTGTATCGCATGGGGATGGCTTATCTACGTGGACATTTGGGAAAGACCGTTGATATAGTTTTGGGTCTACGATATTTGGAGAAATCGTCTCTAATTTCGGATCCTGATTGTCCTCAATCTGCATACATGTATGGGTTGATTCAATTGGGCGAGTTGCCCAATATTGCGGCAGCAAACCCTCAAGTTCAAGCTGGTATTTTGGCTTTGGAAAGATCTGCCTGGCTGGGCTTTGTCCCTGCATTGATTAGAATGGGTAAAGCCTGGCAGGGTGGTGAAAAGGGCTATGATTCTACTGTCGCGTTGCGATATTTCCATCTTGCATCTCGTTCTGTTCAGTACACCAAAATGAATAACGGAGGAGTCGACAATACTGGCAATGCGCAGGGTGGTGCTGCAGAGGCGGAGATTTCCAAATGGATGCTCTGTGGATCGGACGGTGTGTTTGAACCCAACGAGGAATGGGCGTTCAAATTTTCGGCAATGGCTGCGGAATATGAAAACCCGATTGCAGAGTTTGCAATGGGTTATTTTTATGAAGTTGGTATTTATGTTAACGCCGATCTCACCACTGCTTTGGAGTGGTATCGATTAAGTGCCAAGCGGGATTGTCCAGACGCAAAGGCTCGTCTTGCTGAACTTGAGCCTACCGAAGAGCTCCGTGCAGCAACGCCAGACGCGATAGTTGGACGACGTCTAACCCGAAAGGATCATGAGCGAACAATGTCCGTCAAGGGTCGACGTTCAATCAGGTCTTCTCGAAAGGAGTTGTATCAACAAACAAAGGCGAAACGGCAGTCGCAGGAGATCAACAATAGTAACGTTGTTTCCCAGGCACCTGAAATGCCGCCACCTCCACCACCCAAATCAGCCTCTAGGTCACCTTCCCCGCCTAGTCCAGTCGAGGTTGAAGCCAAGAGAGCTGGTAATCCCGCAGCACTCCAAAAGTCATCAGATAACCAACAGCAATCCATCAATATCCCCAAGAAGGGCCATCGAAGAGGACAAGCTAGCTCCATCTCTGGCGACGTTTCTCATATGCTCCCCCCACATACTACTCTTAACCATCACAACAACGATCGAAGAGTGTCTAGTCCCCTCTTCACCAACGGCGGAAACAAGACCAAGCCGCCACTAGAACCAGTTAAACCAATCAAACCCATCAAGCGAAAACCATTACCGGCATCATCAGCCGAAGATCCTCCGGTTCCAGCTTCGGCCCCACCACCGCCACCGCCACAACAATCTCAGCCACCGCCACCGCCACCACCACAACAATCACAACCATCACCGCCACCACCACCACCACCACCGGCGCCAGCGCCAGCGGATAATATTAGTAATAACAACGCGTCCACGGTCCTCCAGCCACCGCTAGAAGAGGAGGAGCGGGCAATGGTAGAAGCAGAAGCCGACGCCGACAAATCTGACAATGCACGACATATTAGCGACGACTCTGATGACGACGATGAAGAACTCAATTTTGGACCAGAGCAGATTGATGTCAAGTTCAGCGACCTAAAAGTATCATCACCAACCTCTACAGCACCCGCGCCGCCACCGCCACCTTCAGCACCTGCCCCGCCGCCACCAATCAGCCAGGCAGCATCAGAAGGCAGCGGCTCTCCCTCACAATCCTCCCGGGCATCAACCATGACGTCCAACACGTCCTGGACGAGTAATTCAGAATCTGAGTCGACCAAACCACCACCACCATCATCATCTGCTGCAATGAAGTTTGAGACATCGGCTAAACAGGCTCCAGTGATGCGTCGTGTGTCACCCCGTCCGCTATCCTCCCTCCCAGTTAAACCTACAACTCCAAGCCCAAATGCCAGTCGACCAGCCTCCTCCTACTTCTCGCAATCCCACAATAGACCTTTCCCATCACCACCACCTCCCCGAAGCCCAGTCTCCGCTGAGGGCCTTCCCAAACCACCAAAAACCCCTGATTTGGAGGCACCCAACTCCCCAAGCACGACTTCATCTTCCCGCTCCTCTAGAGTCATGCCCAAAACCCCCTCCAGCTCCTCCCTCAAACAAGAGCAAACCCTACCACCCCCGACAAAAACTCCACCAAAACCCGATCCTAATCTACCAACCCCAATGACCTTCGAAGACATGGGTATTCCAGAGCATAATAAGTCAAAAGACAAAGACTGTGTAATCATGTAATAATTTTTTATCTATCTATCAAACCACTTTCTGGGGAATATCCCCTGCAGACCTAACACAAGTGTTGTTTTCTGGGGGCACGCCCCCGGACCCCCAGGGCTCGCTTCGCTCGAAGCTATGGGTAGCGTTCTATCGTTTCTATTCGTTGAAGCCTCGCAGAGCCACGGGGTACAGGGGGCCAGCCCCCTGCAAACCTAACCCGAGTGTTGTTTTCTGGGGCACGCCCCCAGACCCCCTGGGCCCGCTTAGCGGGAATCTGGGTAAAAACTGACTTATATAGCCGCGTTCTGGGACACGTCAAAGGTCTTTGGGCGCCAGCCCCCTACACCTCCGTGCTGCGATACTTCGTTGAATGAAATGCTGATATTTAATAGGCTGAGTGATCCCGAGGATCTGGGGAGTGCCCCAGAAACCCAACCCACAATTAGCTGTGTTAGTTTGGTTTAATGAAGCATGGCCTGAGACGAAGCGCTTCTGCAATGCCCAACTTTGTGAAGTTTGCAGCAAGGACTTAACCTAACGTCGGCGAAGACGTCTCCAGAGTCTGGGGCATACCCCCAGAAACTTAGTAAAGTCATTATCTCCAAGGAGGTCTGGAGGGAGTTTTAAAACGTAGTCCTGTTACTGTATTTGGTCGCCGAGTACATACCCATAACTTCGAGAGAAGCGAGCCCAGGGGGTCTGGGGGCGTGCCCCCAGAAAACATGCTTCTGGGTTAGGATTCGCGGGGGGCCAGTCCCCTGCACGCCCGTGGCTCTGCGAGGCTTCCAGAAGTAGAAAAAAATAATGGAGAACCGTCTCGAATCCTCGGAGAAGGTTATACCTCGCCACAATTAGTCTGCTAACATTTTATAGAGGTTTTGATGCATGACATACAAAATGATTGTTTCAATTTCCAGGAATATTTAGCAGGGCCTTAACCCAAGCCTCAGCGAAGCCGGCCCAGGGGGTCTGGGGGGCGTGCCCCCACGAAAATCCATAATTAGTACTTTTATCACTGTCCAAGGTCTGATTGAAAGAACACCTAAAAAAAAAAAGATTAGTTCTGCTAGGCTACAACTCATTGACGTTCTTTTCCTTATAAGAGAGCCAAGACCATTAGCTCTGGGACACTACTATAATCCGTTGGTCTGCATTGTTCTTTTTAAAAAAAAGAACCAAAAACATTAGCTCTGCGAGGCTACAATTCGTTGAATGCATACCGTTCTTCCAAAAGAACCAAAAACTAACAGAAATACTGCGCGGCTACATTACAACTAGTTGTGATGTCATGTTTCTTGCTAAAACAACCAAAAACTTTCGCTCTGCGTGGTTTCAACGCTTATCAATGAACCTTGTTTTTAAAAAACAGAACTTAAAAAGATGGGGTGAGAAACCTGCATGCCAGCATTCCAACAACCAATTAAAAAAAAAAAATGTCCATCCTATAAGTTGGAGCCTCGCACAGCATTGATGTTTTGGCACTTTTTAAAGAACAAAACCTCAGGAAGAGTCGTACTCTCGCAGACTTATGTTTTTGCTTCTTTCTTTAAAAAGAACACACCTCACTACGAGCTGTAGCCTCGCAGAGCTAATGTTTTCGGTTCTTTTTTTAAATAGAACAAAAACACCCCATAATGAGTTCTAGCATCGCACAGCTAATGCATGCTTTTGGCCCTTACTTCAAAAAGGAAAAACATCACATCGAGCTGTAGCCTCGCAGAGCTAATGTTTTTGGTTCTTTTTTTAAAAAGAACAAAACCAGCTCACAACGAGTGTTTTTCTGGGGGCCAGCCCCCAGACCTCCGTGGCTCGCTTCGCTCGAGGTTACGGGTAGGGTATTGCTTCTAACCTAACCCAGAACTGTTCTGTAGCCACGCAGACCTAATGTTTTGGTTCCTTTTTTAAAAAGAACAAAATCACCTCACAACGAGTGCTTTACTGGGGGCCAGCCCCCAGACCCCCATGGCTCGCTTCGCTCGAGGTTATGGGCAAGGTACTTTCTTTCTAACCCAACCCAGAAGTGTTTTGTAGCCTCGCAGAGCTAATGTTTTTGGTTCTTTTTTTAAAAAGAAGAATACCACCTCGCAACGAGTGTTTATCTGGGGGCCACCCCCCAGACCCCCGTGGTTCGCTTCGCTCGAGGCTATGGGTAGGGCATTTTCTTTCTAACCCAATCCAGAAGTGTTTTGTAGCCTCGCACAGCTAATGTTTTTGGTTCTTTTTTTAAAAAGAACAATACCACCTCACAACGAGTGTTTTTCCGGGAGCCAGCCCCCAGACCCCGTTGCTCGCTTCTCTCGAGGGTGTGGGTAGCTTATTCTTCTTCCTAACCTAACCACCCCACAAGGAGTGTTTTTCTGGGGCCAGCCCCCAGACCCCCGTGGCTCGCTTCGCTCGAGGTTATAGGTAAGGTATTTTCTTGCTAATCCAACCCAGAAGTGTTTTGTAGCCTCACAGAGCTAATGTTGCTTCTTTGAAAAAGAACAAACCTGAACCAACGAGTAGCAGCCTCGCAGCGCTAATGTTTTTGGTTCTTTTTTAAAAAGAACAAATCCCCCTCACAACGAGTGTTTTTCTGGGGGCCAGCCCCCAGACCCCCGTGGCTCGCTTCGCTCGAGGCTATGGGTAGAGTATTTTCTTTCTAAACCAACCCAGAAGTGTTTTGTAGCCTCGCAGAGCTAATGTTTTTGGTTCTTTTTTTTAAAAAGAACAGAACCAGAACAACGAGTTGTAGCCTCGCAGAGCCAATGTTTTTGATTCTTTTTCTAAAAAGAACAAACCAGACCAACGAGTTGTAGCCTCGCAGAGCCAATGTTTTTGGTTCTTTTTTTAAAAAGAACAAAACCAGACGACAAGATGAGCGATGAGGAGCAGTAGCGGAGATTAAACGTTAGAAAAACCGGAGTTAAATAAATATACATGTGTTCTCATAAAAATTACAAGTAGAACCTCTTGTCGAGGACCTGGATTGCGCGGGCGTCCTCGCCCCAGAGGACCTTTTCGTAGGGGATTTCCTTGGCGTTGAGGTTTCCGTGGTGCGGCGGCGGCAGGGTGTTGTTTTTGGGGAACGGCAGCAGCTGCTTTGGTCGTGAGGGGTCGTTAGTATTGCTATTATAGTGGTGCTGCGGGCGGTTTTCCTGCTGGCGCTGTTCGTGGGGGTAGGGGGGGGAGTGTTGGTACTGG
>JAJMDO010000263.1:0-21999 GCA_030573635.1 Blastobotrys ciferrii
AAAAAAAAAAAAAAAAAAAAAAAAAAAAAAAAAAAAAAAAAAAAAAAAAAAAAAAAAAAAAAAAAAAAAAAAAAAAAAAAAAAAAAAAAAAAAAAAAACGAAGACCCTTAAACTTACCTTTCCTTGGCTTTCATCAAGGCTAACACCGACATGGATTTCGTTTTGACTGTTACTAGACGGGATAGCCACCTCATAATCACTTCCAATCGCTTCAAAACTCTGGGGCCCACTCCATTTGGAGTCACCAACACGAATCAAAGCACGGTTTGCTCTATCATCCCGGTCAAAAGACCACATTTTAGGAACTGCCCTCTTGATGGATCCTGTATGTTGGGTTAGCAAGATAAAAAAAACTCCACGAGAAAAGAAAAAAGAAAAAAAGTTCTTACCTTCAGCGCCAGAGAGCGATGACAAAGAAGACACTTTGGAGGTAGCCGTATTGGTCCTTGTCTTGATCTGTACATCCAAACCAGTCTTATTCAAAATCAAATAAGGCGCATAAACCACAACCTGATTTCCAGTTGCGCTAGTTCTAAAAGTTCGAGTTAGAATGGTATCACCACCACACATTTACCACCAACACTTACGAATAATGCAGCTTTAAGATAAGCTTTTGACCATCGTTGGATCTGGTTACCAAATTTGTTTCCCGTTTAAAATCGCTGCTGGTCGAGTTGATAACTGCAAAATCGGTCTGATCATACCCAGCATCCTTCGGATGGACACTGAGAAGCAGAAGGTGTGATAATTGTATGACATGCACAGGGCTGGATTCTCCTCGCTTCAACATATTACTCCAGTCCTTTCTTGTGTTCTTGTCGTAAATCCTGTAGTCAAAATCAAAAGGCAGAAGGTTGATGATCTCTATAGGTGCAGACAATGTCACTGTCATGTGTGGATAAACTTTTGTCAGCGGCACAGTCTTATCGTAGACAGAATCAACCTGGAAATAAAAGTCTGATCTCTCTTCACCAGACTCTGGACGGCAGGTCATCGAAAGAGAATCTGATACCAGCTTTTTCCATTGAATCGTTTCTTTAGCCCAAGAGAAACCCAAACTTGGATCAGGACGAACTTCCACAGGATGATCATAGACATACTGTATTGGAATTGCACGTGAGCAACCAGGCTCGATAGACCAAAGGAGCGGTTCCAAGCCACTAGGACTAACTCTAGCCTGCACCGCGAAATGCGTCTTGTTGTCAATGTTCAAGGCAGATCGCAAAATGATCTTTTTCAAATCATCCTCCAATTTAACTTCGCATAGAAGTCGATGCAGAACTCTATGCGTCTTTGGATGAAGAATATGCAAATGCTCACCGACACTAGTAACCGATATGTTTCGCACAGGATCATAAGGACTATCTTTTAATCGAACGCCCAGATTGACCTTTTGCATATCGGTACTCAGGTTTTCACGGACCACATTCCAATCATAAAACCGCCACGGAATCTCCTGACCGTCACCAATAGAGTAAACTTTTTCTGGGATACTGTCATCGTCAACTTCTGTCCAAATCTCAATGGTATAGCCAGTTTCATTTTTCACACGGTATGGAGCACCAGATTCTCGAGGACGTGTGAGGAAGTCATGCTCATCCCTTTTCTCTTGCATGTATTCGAGAGAGCGATTCAACAATATGATGGTTTGAGATGTCAGTGTCACCTCCATCATCCTTCGAGAAAACAAATTAATAAACATTCCATCGCTTGAAGTTGTTTTTGAGATATGAAGGCCAATATCCCAAGTTTCAATCAACGGCTCCCATGCGGATTTCGCAGGATTGTAAACATTTGTGAATGTTTCAGTCCCAACATCTACTTTCAAATCTGAACTCCAGTTGCGAGCAGTAGCCGTAAATGGCTTTACAGACATGTCAATCATTGGAAGTTCATGGTACATTCCAATTACGACAAAACGCAGACCTTCAAACTCTGCGTTCAACTCCTCACCCCGAATAATCGTTTCTCCAGTTTTGGGGCTCTTCTTCTGAGCCTGGGACTGTTGGGTTTTTTGGGAAGTGGTGGTCATCAGACTTTTAGCTCCTGCCTGTTTCTTCGCTTCTCTGCGAGAGAACTGCGAATATTTTGGAGTTTCATCTTCTATCTTTGGAGTCGACGGATCGGCTCCAGAGGATAGAGCAGACGCCTTTGTCATGATATCCACAGCCAGAAGCATATCCCTAAGTGACAGACGTAACACAAGAGGCTCAACCGAGATTTGAATGGAAGACAATTGGTGGGTTGCATCACTGCCTCTCGTATCCATTGTTGCAGTGAATGAAAAGTCATCCAATACACGCAATTTGGAATCTTCAAACCTATTCATTTGACACAGATACATTCCAACTTTGCTCACAGATAAAGTTGAAGTAGCTCTCTGAGACATAACCAGCTGCTCAGTCTTGAACACAAGTGCTTCAGTGTCAACAGTTGTTGGATTTGCAAGCAGAATAAGGGATGCGTCCACAATATTAACATGGAATGAAAATGAAGGTGCTCCATCTGAAACATTTTCAATACCCGAAACTTCGTCCTCCGACTCCTGTTCGTATCGGGCAGTCTCCTCATCTTCTTCATTCTTGGGAGAAGTTAATCCATAATCAACAAAATCCTTCAATGCAAACAAATATTCCAACGCTAAGATCATTCGAGGAGTATCAATCGTAAGCAATGCATCGATTTTTCCTTCAGGACCTGCACCTCTCGTTATTCGACACATGAACTGAGACTCACTGTGCGAAACTGATGGGATGATCTCAGTAAACTTATTATCCTTGACTTCTCGAGTATCATAGACAGTGAAAGAATGTACGTGGACGTCAGTTTCCCAAGAACTGTTGTTCTTCATTCGGAACTTTACACCAGAATCATTCAATGAGAAGGATGATACACTTTTAGACGACATTTCGTCCTCCAGACACCTTTCTGTGTGATTAAATAAAGTGAGTGAGACAGTATCAACTTGGAAGGAGAAATCAAGCAGATCATAGGTCGACAATGTGGCAGGAATATCAAGCTGACTAGCAGAACTTGCCAAGGAGTTGATATTCTTATTTTGCTTGAGTTCATCTTCAATCTCGCCGACTTCCTCTTCTTCCAGTCCCATGTCACCAGTGAAAATAGCCGGAACAGTGCTGCTCAATTCTAGCAAATACTTGAATTGGAGCTCTGTCAACTTCATTTTTATGTCTGACATGGACCCAGAGACGATAGTCGATGGTCGTTTCATTCCCTCATACGCAGCGACATAAGAAATAGAGTACTTGATGTCCAAATTATCGATGATCTCCAAAAATTGGGGCTCGTCGCGATCTATAACAAAGTTTGTCGTTAACTTGGCCGAACGGATTCCCGCCAAAATGGAATTGGAAATAGGCTTCTGCGGTTCATTCTCCAATTCTTCGAACGTGTTCTCCAAATAAATTTCTCCCAAATGAGCAGTAAGGGTATCGCATTGAACGTTATCAGAGATTTCAGCTGACAGTGGTCGAGGGAATACAAGGATTGGAGTTTTGATGAGCACGTCAAAGTGGATGTTATCAGCACCCTCAATTTGATTTGCCTGGTCCATAGCCGCTTGTCTCGCAGAGTCAAACAGTCCTTTCATCTGAAGAACCCGGAAGAGGAATCTGAATATTCTGGTAAATGGTTCCTCCACAACATTGACTCTGATGGACCCCGCTCGGAAATAAATCGATGAATTGTACGAAACTTCCTTATTGTTCGGATCAAAGGTTTCATACTTGAAATCCATCAAATCATCACCTTCAATGCTGACCAATTGCCTCAAAATAGAGTCTCGTCTGCACCCTTCATTCACATCATCATGCAAACTTAAGCTTCCAATCCTAGATTCCACCTTCATTGTTTCTGACACGAGCTTTAGCCCAACAACCGCAGTGTCTAACCTCATGGTAGCCAACTTTATTCCATCGTCGTTGAGAACTAGAATAATACCGTGCAGATTTACCTTGACATCAATAGCTGCATCGTTCGCATTCTGTTTGCTAGTAACGTCATTGCCAATCGACGACACCATTGATTCTGCATCTTCACCCTTAGTACCCACACCAGCATTCGGATCTGTAAAGGTGGTGATGATGAAGTCTAACAATGTGAGCGAAGATTTTGGTGTCAGTACAAACCTCAGAGTTGACATTGTTATATCAACATTTTGGTCAAACAACTCTTGTCCATGTTCATTGATTCTCCTCATACGGCGGTATTTGACATTGAAGAGGTCACTGTTACTAGCTGCAGAGAAGTTGCTTGTGCCAGAGGAATGTCGCGAAGAAACCATCTTGCGCAAATCCAAAGGACTGTTGGTATCAACGTAGTCATCAACAGACAAGCTATTCAATGTCACATCTGCGAACATTTCATTCGACATGAAATAAAAATCCAATTCAAAAAAGTCCAGATTCATGTCAACTAGGGATTCTTGTTCCAATGTAGCTTCATTCTGGCACCTGTACAGAGAAAGCTCGACCTTGTCAACTCTAAAATTGAATTCAAAAATCTTCTGAGAATCTGAAGTTGATGCAGCATTGGTTTGGCTCGAAGCACTAGAGCCAACCAACGTTTCGGTGTCTTCAATGTCCTCATACAACGGACGCTCTCCCATGAAAGAGAAGCCCCTCTCTCTTGTAGATATTGGTTGAAAAGATTCAGTCTCAGAAGTATCCTCATCCTCAAAGTCAAAGTTGGGAATGCACTTATCAATGAGCTTCATCATCAGCTTGTATTTTGCGTCTGACATGGAAGCTCTAAACATAGGGAGTTGACCTGAAACCTTGAATTTTGTCAAACTGTGCGCTGATGGCAAGATTGATATTTCAACCAAGAAATCCATGTTAATCCGATCCACAATATAAAACTGATTGATCACGTCCTTGTTGTGAAGCTGCTTCATTGTATCCCGCACATTCACGCCAATAAGGAATTGAGTATCATGAAGCTGTAGGTTGAACTTGTCATACATAAGTGACTCCAACCGTTTCCAGTCTTGGTCAGTGTATTGCTGCGACTGTTTGCTTTTTACTTCATCCAAGATTTCTCTGCCTACAAGATCACTTGTAACACTTATGTGACCAGCATCCAAAATGGCACATGGTGAATCCCAACTCGTAACGTCTAGAGGAACAACAATCAGAGGAGCTTGTACATCCATCTTCAAATTCACAGTCTTGTGCTCTTCTAAAGCATATTCTAACCCAATACGCGTCTGATCCCTGAGACCTTCTACTGTGGCGCCAGCTGCATTCATTATCGCTCCAATGGTTTCAAGGTGGGTTTTGGGTGGCTTAAAGAAGCGAACAATGGACTCAACAAATAAACTATTGTAAAACACAGTCATACTTCTGAGTTTAACAAACAAATTTGTATCCGCGGTTTCATCAAGTGGGTTGTGCTCCACGGACACCCAAAAGAAGGCATCCTCATCGGCAGGCATAACGGTAGAAGCTTCAGAGCTCTGTCCTTGTTCTCCACCTGTTTCTTCCAGAGACTTCACTGAAACTACCTGGTCATAAAGAGATGAACCCGTCTTATCATCAACTCTGAGTTGTTGAAGACTGAAGTTGGCCAAAAACGAGTCTGGACGCTGGTAGAAGTTGGCATTAAATCCACTAAAGCTGAGGACAGCCAAATCCTTGTTCTTGCCATGTGGATCAACCTTGAGTCGAAAACTGCCAGCACGAAGAGACGTGCCCACTTCTAACGTAACCCTATCTCGTGGAATATCAATGACCGATTCCAGTGCACTTTTCTCATCCCATTCGATGGCATCATAAAGTTCCTTCTTCTGCTCATCGGTCATTGTTACTTCGCCATCAGACTGTTCTTGACTTGATTGTGGGGTACCCCAAAACCAATTATACCAGGATTGAGGCTGCTGCTGTTGCTGCTGTTGAGGCTTGGTATGGGCTTTCTCTTTACGCAACTCTGACTTGGCCAAGGACCGATAAAACCGCAAATCATTATAAGACAAGTCCCACTCAAATTTGTCAAATTCAGCCGTCTCCTCAGGACTCAATGAACCATCTGTCTTTTTCTTTTTATAAATAACGATATATCTCAACCGGTCTTCTCTACGTTGACGCATATAATCCCAGCTCCATTCACGATTCCGTTGATGTATCTCATTCAAAACAACAGTTCCTGCAAATTTGAACCATGCCTTTGGGTCCTTCTTTACCGGAACATTTGGACGATACTTTTTGAACTCCTTGGTCTTCATGTACACATGGAAAAGGTCAGCAGTCCAAAGAGCATCCCGATACTGGTCTGAATCGAAGACAAAGCCTAGATCATCAAATAGCAGCTGGGCATTTGTTTTCGGCATTTTATCCGTAGCACCCTGTTTATTCATAGTAATTCTTCCAACTCCGGAAACAGGTCGAAGAATGTATTGGTTCTCCTCGGACAGATCATTCGCGCCCTTCGGAATCATTGATTTCAGAGAATTGATCCATTCGTCATCTTCGGATTGCAATGAACCAGCATCCGTGTTCCAATACACAGCAAGGGAATTGAGGGTCGCAAGCTTTTTGGTAATCGCCGAAGTATCCTGAACGAAAATAGGATTCCAGTTGTCATCAGTGGACACCGCAGAAAGCTCTCCCAAAGTGAGACCAAGAGAAAAGGGATGATTAGGAACAGATTCCTTGTCTTCATAGCGAATATGAATATTCTTAATTGTAACTTGAAGATTATCAACAATCTTCGTTACCAAGGAATCCGTAAAACTCTGGTTCTTCTGAATTTCTTCTTGTGACATTCCCTGACTTCTTGTCTGATCTATGAGTTCCATATTTTCGAGCTTATCCTTCTTCAACGCTTGCGCCCGCTTTTCTTCTTCTTCAGCATCATATTCTTCCTCCATCTTTGGCGCAGCCAACAGGAACACATCTTCTATCACAATCTTCACGGGCTTATTCTTCAAATTGGACCAAGGTATCTGTAACACCAATTCGCCCAAATGCCCGGCGATAACATCAATTGGTAGTTTGAATTTATCCAGCGCCTAAACAATAAAAAGTTAGCAATCGACACTAGCCGTTGTCCTGCAAGCTTGTCTCTATATAGAACCATATGGGCCGACATCCTTAAGAGTTGCCGAGCATTTCAAAAGCCAGTAACATTGTCCGCTAAAGCGAACCACAAGAATTAGTTTTCGCCATGTACTGTTCTTTTAAAAAAGTATAAGGGATGGTTTGTTTCGAATAAGCAACTACCCCCACATTTTTCGTTACGTTTTGTTCGTTTGCTTAACAGAAACCACAGACCACCCCAGTCTCGAAGAAGAGATTCAAAACTCGCCTCCAGAAGCCCAATTGCCTCCCAGTATTGGAACAAGTTGAATTGCTAGGATATCGGGATGTAATGAACACTTACCTCTTTCTTCAGATCTAGATTGCGTAACTTGACATCACCACTCCAAATGCCGATATTTAGTTGTTTAGGATCGAAGTTTTTAACCTATTCATTGTTAGCCGAAGAATTGACCCGTGGCGGACACAACAAACGTACGTAAGAACCCTAGAACATCCAGTTAGCGCACAAAGGAAAGTGGAGAGATTCCGCCTGTACATACCAAGAACCGATTCAACAGGGAAGCCACCAACGACTCCAGCATTGTTGAAGGATGGAAATCTCAATAAAAAAACAAAGAAGTAGCCCAATTAAGTGATACGTGTTGAGTTTATTGACCGCAATCAAACTGCCTTGTGTGAGTTATGCAATATGCATGTGTGGGATGAAGGCGGTTGGGCATCGCCGGTGGCCGGCAACCCGACCGTACATCTTGTCTGTGGCTAGATTCTGTCACCCCGTTATTTACGCCTTAGCTCGGAGGAGATAATTCTTACCATACCATGTCGGACCAGGACTCAGACCACACTAATCAGTTTGTTGGCGAGCCTAACCAAGGGCCCAACGCGCAAGGGATGTCAGAATTGGACCTGTTGTTGCCACTGGCCAATGTAGCCCGGCTGATGAAGAATGCCATACCTGAAAACGCGAAGGTTTCCAAGGAAGCTAAGGAATGTATGCAAGAGTGTGTGACTGAGTTTGTAGCTTTTGTGACGAGTGAGTCGGCAGAGATTTGTCTAGGAGAAAAGCGCAAGACGATAAATGGTCAAGATGTCCTTCATGCTCTCACATCGCTAGGGATGGAGAATTACGCAGAAGTGTTGAAAATCTATCTCGCAAAATATAGAATGTTTGTGAATGCGAAAGAACGTGACGAACATGGTGAGGAAATGCCTGATGACTCTGAGCTGAGAGAAGATTGAAATCAGCACTAACCACCTCCGAATAACGATGACTAACGGCTTTTAATATTATATCCTCACTGTGTACGAAGAGCTGGCTCCATCTCGGTGACTATTTGGCGTTAATTTCATTTTGTAATTTATATTTAGTCGTGTTAATTCACGTACTTGTCTAATGAAGGTTTACTTATTATACGGTTGTTTGGTACCAGAGGCTTTATCGCCGTACGATATCATTCATTGAGCTGTGCTCCCCTGAACTACTCCAAAAAAAAAAAACCTCTTCTGAGGCAATGGATCCGCAGTCTAACTTTGGATAAATAAGCATTTAAAGCGCGTCTTACTCAGTATGTTCTTGTCAAAGGACCAAACAGTAGTATTTCTGCAAGGCGCTTGATGGATAAGTCCTATACAGACCAAGGAAGAGTAGAAGTACTTCATAAAAGCAAATAAAAGATGCATCATATAATAAACGTAGGCGAATCAATCAGTGGTGGTGGCGAAAAATCATAAGTACACTACTTTCTGCAATACAGAATAACCATCCTAGCTTCTTTTTTGGGAATCTGACGAGTAGATAGTAGACTTAGCTCCCAGATAACCTGCTGGGTTCTCCGAGACCCCGAGAAAAGCTGCTTAATCGAAATGGTCACCCACCGGGTGGAAAGTCGAGGAAGGACCGACCGGCCGTCGGGCGGGAGAAACCTCAAACATCTTTCTGGTTCCGATACAACTCGACAAAACCTACAAACAACCTGGTGGTTGGATTTGAACGTTAATACATAGTGCAGGAAGGATCTTATTTCCTTTTATTAGTTGGGATCCGTTATACGAACGTTTCGGCGACAGAAAGGAGGATTACGTGGACGTTTCTACGCTAAGCGAACGAATCAGTTAGACAGGTTTTATTTGCCACTTTCGAGGTAGTTCGACATTGAAGGCCAATTGTTCCTGTTGCAAACAAGTGCGTATTGATCTATGTGGTTTGGATATTGGTTTGCTAACTGTTTGTTTAGAGTTATGCTATCGTCCCGGCAGTTTCTAAGGGCCGGTTCTCGGAGCCTTCTTCTCAAGAGGTTGGCTTTGGACCGGGCAGCCTTGACAGGAATTCGAAGGGTCCAGCCTTATTCCAGTCAAAAGGGTAATAATAATACGTCAAAGGCAGAATCTAAAGCAGAGAACAAGCAACCGTCCAAGAGCAAGGACCAACAACAACCCCAGTTTTTTGCTCAAAACTCCACTAAGCTGAGCGAGAATGAAAATGCTTCGGATAGACAAAAGAATAATAATAATAAGAACGAAAACGACAAGACTTCGCCACCTCAAGGGGAGACTGAGAATGAGCCGGAATCAAAGGCGCCTGAATCTGGCAACTCAACTGAGCCGCAAGCTTCATCTTCTAACGGTACAGGATCTAATAGCAGCGCACCGCCATCTTCTCCTCCACCGGATGATGGGGATGATAAGTCTAATCGACCTGGACGCCGTAGAGCGAATAAGAAAGCTGCAGAGAAAGATGATGAGGGTGGCGCTAATGAGAAACCAGCTCCTCGCAATAGGAGGTCAAGCAGCGGTGGCAACAACGGTGACAATGGAGGACGACCGTCATCAGCCGGAGCGGGTGGCAGTGGACCAGCATCTTCCGGAAACGTCTCCCGACCGTCGTCTTTTGGATTTCGATATGCGTCTCCCGATGACAAGAAGCAGGTGCTTCCATTAGTGATTAACGACCGACCAGCCATTCCTGGGTACCACCGGGCGTGCAAGATCACAGATCCAGAAATGGTTTACGCTGTTCGACGTATCTTCTACGATAATCTTGAAGACCAATGTATTGCCGTATTCTTGCGCAAGGAGAATAGTGGCGGACAAGGTGAAATGCTTCAAAATGTGGACGAAGTTCATCCTGTGGGCTCTTACTGCCGGATAGGTGGTGTGTTTTCACGGTATGAAGATGGTCAGGATGGGTGTACGATTACTCTTTTGCCACTTTCACGAGTTCGTATTGGGGAACTCATTGAACCTCCGTCAGAAAACATTACTGTCACCGAGGAACAAGGGTCCAATAATCTGGACGTGACAAGTTTTGAGAACTCTGTTCAGGAAAATGAGAGCACCGACGTGTATTCCCTTCAAGTTCCATGGATGAAGGGATTGAAAGTGATTGAACACGAACCTTATGACGTTTCCAATGAAGAAATCCAAGCGTTGTGTGCTGAGATTATTGAAGTCATGAGAAAACTGAGCCAAATGAGCTCAATTTTCAGAGAGCAAATTGCATCTTTCGCCATGATCTCGCTGAAACCTTCTAATGAACAAGTGGGGGATCCAGCTGCCTTAGCAGACTTTTCTGCTGCAATGTGCGAGGGTTCAACTGAAATCCAGGAGGTTTTGGAAACGTTGAATATCTATGATCGATTGGAAAAGGCCCTCACTTTATTGAACAAGGAACTCATGCAAATTTCACTTCAGGACAAGTTCAAGAAGAATGTGGAAGTTAAGCTTCAAAGTCGATACAAGAAGGTTTATTTAGAAGAAAAGATGAATGAGATCAAAAAGGAGCTCGGTACGGACACTAAGGAGAAGTCAACCAATGTTTTCAGAGAGCGAATGGAAAAGTTGACACTCCCCGATCATGTCAAGAAAGCTTTTGAGGAGGAAATGTCCCGGTTGGAAAGCACCGATCCATCTTCAGTTGAGCATAGCATGACTAGAAACTACGTGGATTGGTTGACTCAGATGCCTTGGGGGATATACTCTGAAGACAGATATGACATCCAGCGGGCAGAAAAGGTTCTTAATGATCAACATTATGGATTAAAGGATGTTAAGGATCGAATCCTGGAGTTTATTGCTACTGCACGCTTGAGCGGCAGTGTCGAGGGCAAGATTATTTGTTTCTGTGGTCCACCTGGTGTGGGAAAGACGTCTATTGGTAAATCTATTGCCGAAGCACTAGGCCGAAAGTTTTCAAGAATCAGTGTTGGTGGTGTTAACGATGTTTCTGAAATCAAAGGTCACAGAAGAACTTACGTTGGTGCTGTTCCAGGTAGAGTGATTCAAACGTTGAAGCAAGTTCAAACACAGAACCCATTGATCTTGATTGATGAGATTGACAAGGTTGGTCGAGTTAGTACCCATGGCGACCCTTCGGCTGCTTTGTTGGAACTTTTGGACCCTGAGCAAAACTCATCATTTGTTGACACCTTCCTCGACCTACCGATTGATGTTTCAAAGGTTTTGTTTGTGTGTACTGCGAACTACATGGAAAACATTCCACCGCCACTAAAGGATCGAATGGAGATTATTGACATTTCTGGTTATGTTGCATCTGAACGAGTGGCCATTGCTGAGCAATATTTAATTCCTGCATCTAAAAAGGCGACTGGTCTTGAAGACGTTAACGTCAAATTTGACAAGGGGGCTATTGAGAAGTTGGTTTCCTTGTACAGTCGTGAAAACGGTGTTCGTGGACTCAAGAAATTAATCGAGAAGGTTCATCGTAAGGTTGCACTGGAAGTTGTCAAAAAGTACGACACCCAAACCGCGGAGCAAAATGATGCGGCAGTAGAAGAGTTGGAGAAGCGTGAAAAGGATGACAAAAAGGACCCTGAAGAGGCAATTAAGGACATTCCTCCAGAGACACCAGAAAAGCCTGTTGAAGGTAATATTACGGCTGAACCAGCGACTGCTAGTACAACCTCTGCTTCGTCTACTTACTCAACGGCTTCGGCTTCGTCTGGATCGTCAGCAACGACCACTACCAGTGCAACGACGGGCACTGAATCCTCTACTTCGGGAGACGAAAAGAATACTGAGTGGACCAAGATTGTTGTCCCAGAGGACGTGGAGATCAACATCAATGTGGACAATTTGAAGGATTACGTTGGACCACCAGTGCATGTCGGAGACCGAATGTATGAAGAGACACCTGCTGGTGTTGTGATGGGTTTGGCATATACCGAAATGGGAGGTGTGCCGCTCTATGTTGAGTCTGTACTACAGCGACCCTTGAGTTCAAAGGATACCCCAGAATTGAGCCGAACGGGTCAATTGGGAGAAGTGATGAACGAGTCGTCTACAATTGCATACTCTTTCTGCAGAATGTTTATGAGCAAGAACTTCCCGGAGAACAAGTTCTTTGATAAGGCCGTTATCCATCTTCATTGTCCAGAAGGTGCAATCAAGAAGGATGGCCCATCGGCTGGTATTACCATGACATCCAGTTTGCTGTCCTTGGCCCTTGACCATCCATTGGATTCCACTGCATGCATGACTGGTGAACTAACTCTGACAGGCAAAGTCCTTCGAATTGGCGGCCTGAAAGAAAAGGTCATGGCAGCTAAATTGGCGGGCGCAAAGAAGGTCTTCTTCCCCTACGACAATATTGCTGACTGGGAAAACATGCCTGAATTTATCCGGGAGGGTCTAGAACCAATCCCAGTCAAATGGTACCAAGAAGTCTTTGACAGACTGTTTGCCTCGCTCGACAAAGAAGCTGCAAAGACCCTTTGGAAATCCCAACTCTCTGCTACTGAATGAATGCCATGAACCTAACTGGCGCGCGGCTATTTTTAACCGCCCCCGTCAGTATCCATGAAATTTGTATATAGAAAATCAGAATAACAAAAGATACGATAATAATAATATAAAAGCTTCATTAGACAAAACATTCCTCTGTTCCACTACAAATAGCCTTAAAAAAAACTTTTCGAAATCACACAACACCGCCACAAGCGCCACATTAAATGTTGCGCGATACAAAACCTCAACAACAGCCCCCAAGCTAACAAGCCAAACTACGACTCAATACGCCACTCTATTTTTACCCAGAAAAAGAGGTAAAAAGCGTTGTTCCATTTCGCGGAAGACTCATAACCTCGAGCCGAGCGAGCCTAGGGAAGCTGGGGCGCGCCCACAGAAAACCAACCTCTTGATTAGGATTTGCAGGGGGGCCGCCTCCCTGCACCCCCGTGGCTCTGCGAGGCTCCAACGAATAGAGTGGATATAGTACACCAGTCCAAGATCGCACTAAGCGTGCACAAGGGGTCTAGCGGTGTGCCTGCAAAAACCAACTGAATTGTAGTACTCTTCGCTTTCCCAAGAAAGACGCAAATTGCTGTTCTGTTTGGCAGGAAACGGCTGTGTCCGAAACTCGGCCAAGCCGACCCGGGGTCTGGGGGCGTGCCCCCAGAAAATTAACTATTTTATTGAAAGATTAGAAGTTAATTCGTCAGACTTACTTGTTAAGATGGGGTAAAAGTGGAACGGGTTAAAATCAACCGCGAAAATTGGAGATTTTGGGAAAAAATCGGAGGTTTTTGTCGGATGGTTTGGAAAAGGTAGGGAAACATTTAGAAGAACGGGAACGATGGATTATGTGTTGATGACACTGGCTAATTGTTCCGGTGAAGTTGAAAGAACGGACTTGTGAGTATGAATGGGGAATTGTCAGGGGTATATAGGGTGAAGGCCGCTAGGTGCGGCGGTATAGATACCGCGGCTATCACGCGCTATGCGCGAAGAGATGGGCGGGTGAATTGGCGGAGTATAAAAGGAAGCGCGGTTGTCACGGATTTGGAAGAAACAAGAATGCTTGCGCCAGTGAGAAGAGCGGGAATTAGGCAATTCGTTCGTAGTATCACTACGAAGCCGGATCTTAGCAAGCCGGAGCTGCTGAAGACTCAGAGCTATGTGAATGGACAATGGGTGAATGCAAAGAGTGGGGCTACCTTTACTGTGGATAATCCAGCAACCTCTGAGCCCATTGGCACTGTGCCAGAAATGAGCGTCGAGGAGCTTCAGGAGGCCATCTCAGCTGCCAAGGAGGCGTTCAAAGACTTTAGAAAGGTGTCGAATCGTGAAAGATCCAACATGCTTCGTCGTTGGAGCCAGCTCTTGGCGGAGAATCAAGAAGATCTCGCGAAAATTCTAACCGTTGAGAATGGCAAGCCGTTGGCCGAGGCACGAGGTGAAATCGGGTCTTGTATTGCTAATTTCGACTGGTTTGCCGAGGAGGCTCCTCGAATCTATGGTGACACCATTCCATCGTGGAACACGAGCAACCGAATGCATACCATCAAGCAACCCGTTGGTGTGTGCGGTATTATTACTCCCTGGAACTTCCCTGCTTCCATGATCTCCAGAAAGGTTGGTGCGGCGATTGCCGCAGGCTGTACCACGGTAATCAAGCCTGCTGGCGCCACCCCGTATTCTGCTTTGGCCATGGCCGAATTGGCAGAGAAGGCTGGCATCCCCAAGGGTGTAGTTAACGTGTTGACTGCCAGTGAGAATGTCAAGGCATTTGGAAAAGAGATCTGCGAGAACCCGTTGATTTCCAAAGTCACATTCACTGGATCAACTGGTGTTGGTAAGGTCCTCATGAGCCAGGCTGCCACCGGTATGAAGAAGGTGTCTTTTGAATTGGGCGGTAATGCTCCATTCATTGTGTTCAACGATGCCGATGTTGATGCTGCTGTTACCGGTGCGGTTGCCTCCAAATTCAGAGGATCTGGCCAGACTTGCATTTGCGCCAACAGATTCTATGTGCATGAGAGTGTTTATGACGAGTTTGCTCAGAAGCTCACTGAAAAGGTCAACGCCATGAAGGTTGGCAATGGTCTTGAAAACGGTGTGAACCAGGGTCCATTGACCAACCCAGAGTCCGTCGACAAGGTTCATCGCCACGTCTCTGACGCCCTCGACAAGGGCGGTAAGCTCTTGACTGGCGGAAAGAAGCTCACTGACGTCGGAAAGAACTTCTACGCTCCAACCGTGGTTGCCAACGTCGACAGCTCCATGGCTGTCACCTGTGAAGAGACCTTCGGTCCATTGGCCGCCCTCATCAAGTTCTCAACTGAAGACGAAGTTATCGAGCTCGCCAACCGCGCCGAGGTCGGTCTCGCAGGCTACTTCTACTCCAAGGATGTCAGCAGAATCAACCGTGTCTCTGAGGCTCTCGAAGTGGGCATGGTCGGCGTCAACACTGGCCTCATCACCGAAGCTGCCCTCCCATTCGGCGGTGTCAAGCAATCTGGCTTCGGAAGAGAAGGCTCTAAATACGGCCTCGACGATTATCTCAGCATCAAGACTATTGTGACCTCTATTTAAACAAAAAAATCCAAACCTGTAATAATACGAGATCTAGCCCCCCCAGACCCCCCTAGGTCGGCTTCGCCGAAATATGAGTAGAGATGTACTTCTGTGTGGAAGGACAACTATTTTAACATAAAAAAATCAAACGTATATGAGTTAAATCCCTGATAGATAGCCCCAGACTCTGGTCCGGTTCGCCGGGATATGGATAGAATTGTATCGATCTCCGAACATAGCATGATAAGGCTTCATATGCTTTATCCTTGTTCATGTGGAAAACGAAGAGAAGGCTGTTCGGTAAACCAATTTATCACTCAGTCAGTAGCCTCAGACCCAAGGATCGGCTTGCGGAGGTAAGGGAAACGGATCTCTGTGAAGCTTAACGGCTTTTGCTTCTCTGGAAAAAAGGGTCAACGTCACTCCAGCGAAGCAGAACAACGCGTTTTACTTCTCGTTCTGGAAAAGAAAAATATTATTAATCGACGAAAACAGTTATTTTTGGAGTACAACACCCTGGTAGGCTTAGCCGAGATTTAGAGGGTTGTGATCTTCCGCGAAGCGGAACAGCGCTTTTTGCTTCTTTTTCTGGAAAAAGAAGAATAATACTAATTGACAAAATGTTAGTGTGAAGAGTTATTAGGACTTTTTCGATTGTTCCATTGTGGCGAAAAACTGGTTGACATCGTCTTCTGTGACGACTTTGCCCTGTTCTGCGAACGGGCGGAGGAAGTTGGTGAGGCTTTCTTTGATTTTGGAGTATGCCTGCATTCCATCAAGCGCCTTGTCACGTGGGAGGGACTTGAGGGCCTGAGCACCGGCGTCAAGGAGGGACGATGCGTTGTCCTCGTCCCGTGGTGGCTCCCAAATGGGCTCTTCAGTGATCAGAAACGGGAATTTTAACACAAATTGTTTGATGGTCTTGTCTTTGGATTGAGATAGGGCTGATTGGTAATCTGGCTTGAGGAACACAGAATATGTCTCCTCAGCTTTAACCTTCTTTGCAGGCGGCTCCTCCTCCGAGGCGGTGCTTTTTCCGTTTTTGCGGATAACCTTGTCCAATGCGGCCTCCTTGATCTCCAGAACCTTCTCAAAGGCCTCTTTATGCCTGTCGACGCACTTCCAGCAGATGAATGCATCAAACTCTTCGTGATTCGGCAGCCCCTCCATAGTTTCTTCGTCTTCGTCGTCGTCCTCATGCTCATTGCTGTTGTCGCCTTTGTCCTGTTCGTGAGGATGGCCCTCCTCAGTGATATCGGGGAGGGTGTCGTAAACATTGACACCTTGTGGATAGGTTTTGGCCGTAGTTTTCGGCTTCCGCTCCGGCTTGGGCACGTTGAGAATGCACTCCTCGTGAAACCAGTCCTCTTTGCACACATCGCCCAACAGACACTGGAACATGATACTTGTTTCCAGCTCTTTGTACGGACTGTCGCAATGACAGAACTTTGAAGCGAAATTGTGGTTATAGACATTTGTTTCGGCTGGTTTATCCAGCATATCAAAGTTCTTGCGTAGGTTGCATCCTCCAAACGACTTCATCCTTGTCGTTCCACAATCACAGGTAAAGTTGCGTCGAGTCAACAACTCAACCACATCGTGGTCCGAATGGCATTGAATGGAACACGAGTAACAGATCCCATTCGCCTGATCGTCGTTCTTCTTCCGGCACGTCAAACACGCAAACACCTGCTGGCGAACAGGCTCATCGTGATGCGAACAATGGTTTGGATCATACGGCATCACTTCTCGAGCCTGCTGCTCTAAATCCAGCTGGTTTTGGATGTAATCAAGCGCTGTAATTGACTCTGGACTCCCTGGTGTGCTTCCCATAGTGTATGTGTGGCGGTTGCAAAACACGTCGGTCCCGATATTAATTAATTTACGACGCGTCGCGTGTTCCATCACCTACACACACTTTTTTTTTACTACTCCTATGTATCTTTTTTGGGGGCTGGCCCCAGACTCCCTGAAAGCCGAGATGTGGCCGTGAGGTCTGAGAAGTAAAAGGAATGTTTGTCTTCTTGTTAAAGTTTGCTGTATTAGAAGGTTGGGAAAATTTTGAGTGAATTTTAGGTCGAACAGAGGCATGTATCCTTGATTTATACAATCATCAAAGTGAAAGGAGAATTATAAACAATTGAGTATCCCAGTTAATGTGGTATGTTGATAACCGATTGTCTTTATTTGGTTCGGGACTGATTTAGTTTCATTATTATTTCGACCGTAGTAAAGATCTAATTTGTGTGCTGTGAACAAAGGTAGATGTCAGTGCTTAAACGTATCAATTAGTATTGTTCTTTTCCAGAAAAGAATCAAAAGCGTTAGTTCTTATATAGTATTATTCCTCTTTTTTTTTTTTTTTTTTTTTTTTTTTTTTTTTTTTTTTTTTTTTTTTTTTTTTTTTTTTTTTTTTTTTTTTTTTTTTTTTTTTTTTTTTTTTTTTTGAAAAACCCTTCTGGCTTAGGTTTGCAAGGGGCTAGCCCCCTGCACCCCCGTGGCTCTCGAGGCTCCGACGAATAGTAAGTATGGTTTCTACCCATATCCTCGAGCGAAGCGAGCCCAGGGGTCTGGGGGCGTGCCCCCAGAAAAACTGAACCTGGGTTAGGTTTGCAGGGGGCCTGCCCCCTGCACCCCCGTGGCTCTGCGAGGCTTCAACGAATAGAAAGAATGGAACACTACCCATAACTTCGAGCGAAGCGAGCCTAGGGGGTCTGGGGGCGTGCCCCCAGAACATGATCAATGAATGATAATTAATTTACGTACGACCATACTGAACCATGCATGCATGAAACGCGTTGTTTTTTACTCGCGTGAGTGGGAGACGCGTAGATGACAAAACGAGATATCACATAGGGGGAGAGCGGGCGTAGGTTTATGAGCGATTTGCATGGCACGATAGAGCTTGAGGAGGCCTTTGAGGAAGAGTTCAATGGACTGTTGGAAGCTCTGGACGTGCATAAGGTGACGACGGACCAGCTACTGCTATGCAAGCCGGGACAAGTGTCCCACATGTGTGGACGATCAATCAACGAGGTGACCCGGTTCATAGAGCGGGTGAAGGAGATGATAAAGCAGGCTCAAGAGAAGCGGGGTGCGGAGAGCGTGTTTGATCTGTACAAGGCTGCGGCGAAGAATGTGTTTAGCACGGGTGACAGCGAGTTTGACAATCTACTCGGCGGAGGCATCCGCACTGGCACCGTCACGGAGTTTGTGGGGGAGGCCGGGGCAGGCAAATCGAATCTATTAATGCAATTGTCGTTGGCTGTCCAATTGCCTCCTGTCTACGGTGGGCTGGACAAGGGGGCTATTTTCCTCTCGACCGAGTCGGGGTCGTTTGATTCCCGACGAATGCACAGCATCATGAACGAGCACGCCCGACTCAAGGGCCTGGTGTCCTCCGACCGGATCCTGGTGTACAATTGCGAGTCGCAGGACGAGCTGGAGCATGTGGTGTATTTCCAGGTGCCTCTGGCCATCAAACGACAGAACATTGGCCTGGTGGTGATCGACTCCATCGCCGCGTGCTATCGGACCGAATTCGCGGGTCAAAAAGCAAAGGCGATGGCGGTGGCGGTGCAGA
Organism: Blastobotrys ciferrii; assembly: GCA_030573635.1. Taxonomy (NCBI): domain Eukaryota; kingdom Fungi; phylum Ascomycota; class Dipodascomycetes; order Dipodascales; family Trichomonascaceae; genus Blastobotrys; species Blastobotrys ciferrii. The sequence goes on from JAJMDO010000263.1 coordinate 18,952, forward strand.
AGTTCGGTCAACGGCTGGGAAGGCTGGCTCATGAGGTGAATGTTGCGGTGGCTGTGGCTAACCAGGTGTCAGACAGGTTCCACACCCCGGCGGTACAGGATGACCCCCTGTTGCGGGACTACCAGCTACAATGGTACTCTGGATGGCGAACAACGTTCCGTTCTGGGTACAGCCAGCTAACACAGAACTACGAGATCCACGACTGTCCCAAAATGCCGTCCCTGGGCATGAGCTGGTCAATTGCGACCGACGTGCGGGTGGCCATGAAACGCCGACGAGGCGGCTTCCGCACAATCGAGCTCGTCTTCTCCCCCTGGGCTCCTCGCAAAATCGTCGAGTTTGAAATCGTCCCCAGGGGTGTCCACGCCCTCGTTCTAGGAAACGACGACGAAGAGCTTGAAGATCCCCATAACTTTGACGATTTGTGAGGTGTTTTCTGGGTGCACGCCCCCAGACCCCCTGGGTCCGCTTCGCGGAGGGTGGGTTCTAAAACTGGCTTCATTCTTGTTGGAGAGAGGTTCGTCAAAGCATAGAGAACATTAGATGGACTGGATAGAACAGGACAATGAGCATGTCTTTGAAACGATGGCCGAGAGATAGATGGAGGCCGACACACACTTGGTCAGTACTAATGAACTTGCATTAAAATAAATTATTTCGCATATTTCCGGCGTGGAGTGGTAGTCGGTGCTGTGGATTGTTCTTTTTAAAAAAAGAACCAAAAACATTAGCTCTGCGAGGCTTAGCTATTGTCAAGGCGATTATTTTCCAGATAATTTTCTTCTTCTTCAAGAAAAAGAAGCAAAAGACGATGTTCCGCTTCGTTGGAGATTGGTTTCATCCTCATCACCCTAAGCGAAGCGGAGCCAAGAAGACAACTCCACTCTAGGACCCTTCTTTTTCCAGAAAAAGAAGCAAAAAGCGTTGCCTTGCTTCGCTGGAGATAATAGTTTAGCATGGAGTACGTTGTTCTAGTTAGAGAAGATAGGTTTGCACCCGAACCTCGGCGGAGCAGACCCAGGGGGTCTGGGGGCGTGCCCCCAGAAAACCAGTTCTGGGCTCGAATCTAAAAGGAACCAAAAGTCTTATCAGGAGTATTCTCCGCGAAGCCGACCCAGGAGGTAAGGGGCGTGCCCCAGGAGAAATGATTTGGTAGTTCTCGCAAGCGGAAAAGCTATACACCATGATCCGTGAGGCATTGAAAGCAAACAAAAACAAAAAACAGACAGATAAATAAATAAACAAACGGCACGTGATCTAGTGTTTGTTCTGTCTGCAGTACTATAGGGCTAATGAAATGTGGTTCGGAGGTGTTGTGCATGATAATGGAATGTAAGGAGGCATGCAGGGAGGCTTGGATGTGACATATTTACTTGGCTAGTTTGGACTAGAGTACTGGAGAAAGCTGGGGCGGCCCCTGGATTAGTCAATTGAGTGAATATAGGTTTAGTAGGTTAACGCGCGGCTTATATTGCCGGGAGAAACCGATCTGAAACTATCAAGGGGGCAGGATCGTGAAATTTTGCCGATATGCAAGATATTATTTCACCTGCACCTGCCGACTTTTTAACTGATCATTTCCTAACATTGATCGGCAATGCATAAGCTAACATCCGATGCGGGGCAACGAAAGGAGATGACTTCATTGTCCTGATTGGTTGCCCACTTTCAACATTCCAGCTCCCTCCGAAGTTATATCTAAGTAGGTGCCACAGGATCGACGTTGCCATTTGTCTTAGATCTACCCCAGATCCCTCTTACCTCTAAGACCCAATTGGTCCTATGCGCTTTCTACCTAGACACGTTGTCCCACCTAATTGGTGGAAGGTCTGTTTTCTACCCAGAACTCCGCGAAGCGGACCCCGGGGGTCTGGGGGCGTGCCCCCAGAAAACAGATAGATAAGCTAGTGGAGACAAGAAAAAGCAAATAAGCCGATGGGCATAATGTTGATATGACGCGGGGCTTACATAAGCAATTATGCGAGTGCATGGGGGAAAGGACTGACGCATCAGCAGGGACAGGACAGGTATAAAAACGGAACCGTTTCCTCTGCTCCAGCATTGGCCTTCGACAGGGACCAACAACAAGCTGACCATTCCACCACTGACGACATGCACCCGTTTCTAGTCCGCCTAGACCCATCCAACCCCAACTACGAGTCCATCAAGCAAATAGTCGAACAGAAGGGCGGACTCATGTACAAGCCCGACCAAGACGTTGTTGCCCGCGCAATAATGGACCCTGACGTCGCAGAACAGATCGAGTCAATCGCTGGCATCCGTAACCTAACCCCGTTGGGCTACTCTATTTAATCCAAACTAATCAACTCTCATTACTAACCTTTCTTGCCACCCACTCCTATTACTTGGGGGCGCACCCCCCAAATCCCCGCAAAACCTAACCCACTAGTGGTTCTTTGGGGGCGCGCCCCCAGACCCCCTGGGCTCGCTTCGCTCGAGGTTTTGAGTAGTGTTCTATTGCTTCTATTCGTTGAAGCCTCGCAGAGCCACGGGGGTGCAGGGGGCCAGCCCCCTGCAAAACATAACCCACTAGTGGTTCTCTGGGGGCACGCCCCCAGACCCCCAGGGCTCGCTTCGCTCGAGGTTTTGGGTAGTGTTCTAGTGCTTCTATTCGTTGAAGCCTCGCAGAGCCACGGGGGTGCAGGGGGCCAGCCCCCTGCAAAACATAACCCACTAGTGGTTCTCTGGGGGCACGCCCCCAGACCCCCAGGGCTCGCTTCGCTCGAGGTTTTGGGTAGTGTTCTAGTGCTTCTATTCGTTGAAGCCTCGCAGAGCCACGGGGGTGCAGGGGGCTGGCCCCCTGCAAAACCCCTAACCCACTAGTGGTTTCCTGGGGGCACGTCCCCAGACCTCCAGGGCTCGCTTCGCTCGAGCTTTGGGGAGTGTTCTATTCATTCTATTCGATGGAGCCTCGCAGAGCCACGGGGGTGCAGGGGGCTCCGCTTCGCGGAGGGTTATGGGTATAAAAACCTTCCAGGAAGGGAAACAGCGCAGCTAGCTTCTATTAAAGCCATTTCGAGTAGTCGA
>JAJMDO010000264.1:0-21939 GCA_030573635.1 Blastobotrys ciferrii
TCCGGCGCATGAATTTGCTTTTTCCGTCTTTTTTCGGGCAGACCCAGGTCAAAAATCGGCGTCCCGGTGGGAGTTTGCCAGGGTTAGGTAAAAACATCACCAAAAGTTATTGTTCGGACTTTGTGAAATTTCGTAAAGAGGAGGGTCCTAGGGTGTGATTCTTCAAGATTTAATAAAGCGTTCAATTTATTGATTAACTGTAATATATTCCGTATAACCTACAATGCTGATCAAGTGACTTGTCATGTATAAGCGCACAGTCTCATTCGAAAGTTCTCTATTGGCCATCATTGGCTTGATTTCTTCAGTCGTTGAACAGTGAACAGTTTATCCCTTACAATATTCGCCCGCGCGTCGATATCTCCGCAGCGGAGAAACTGCTTCTTGCGAATAAGCGCACCTTTTAAATAAATAAATAAAAAAAAAAAAAAAAAAAAAAAAAAAAAAAAAAAAAAAAAAAAAAAAAAAAAAAAAAAAAAAATCCATCTCACCTTTGTAATGCGGTTTGTGCATATTCAATTGCAGCTGTTTTGGACTCCGAACTGCGGTCAATAAAAAACTTGTACTTTGCGATTATGATATTTGTAAATGTAGTCTGGGGTAACGGCTTGTGTTTATCGAACAGTATGAAGAAGCTCTAGACTGTGCTGTAATTCCTGAATTAACAGCTTGAATAACAGCCAATCAATGAAGTTGTACTTCACGTCAAGACAATGTTTTTTAGAAATTTTGAGGTCTTCATCAGGTAAATAGAACTTTTTTCACTAAGTCACCCAATACAGTGTGTTTTTTGCTGAATATTTCGAACTGCCTGAACCCCCCATTGAAATATCTTTCGAGCTGTGGCCTTGGGCTGTTCTTTCTTCCATTCTGTATTGAATTGTATCCGTCAACAATGAGCAGTTGGCCAATTCGATAAGGCCCTTAAAAAATTGGAAAAACAAAGCGATGAAGTCTTTCTCTGTTTGCATGTTTGCTCGTTATTATACCTGGAACATACACACATAAGGCTCTACTTAATGGCATTGATTCTATTGAGGTATCTGCTCTGGTTTTACCTCACAGACCCATTCCCGGCATGTCTTTTTATTCTCATTCTGCAAGAACTTCTGCGTGGGTCCGGCCACTTTAATTTTTTCCAACCCATTTGGTTACCCCGGCAACGTGCTGTCAAAAAGGATTGGTCACACAGTACAAGTGAAAATTTTTGCAGTGCTAGTACATTCTATCATTTTGATTGGCTGACCGGACTAGCGCCAGCGCATATACATATGCAAACGCCAAAAAAACTATATAAGGGGGGCTTTTCTCCCTCTTGCACTTAACACCTTAGCACTATATATATATATGATCAAAATTTCAACAGCATATATATTTGGAAATTAATTATAATGCAACCCATGCAAACGCGGAACCAGCTATCAAAAGTCTAAATGAAGACAAGCACGTGTACATGGTAAGCCTATTGAATTGGTCTTGAATATTGACAGTTACAAAATTAAAGACATGCTAACATATGGACAGATCTAAAAGCTGAAAACATCTTGAATACCTTTGAAAGCCCTTGAACGCCCTAATGAATACCCTTGAATACCTTTGAATACCCTTGAATACCTTTGAATACCCTTGAATACTCTTGAATACCCTTGAACGCCCTTGACTACCATTGAATACCCTTGAACGCCCTTGACTACCTTTGGATACCTTTGAACACCGGTGAACACCGGTGAACACCCACGAATGCTCCCTTCTGCTTCGATCTCCAATCTCACGGTACACAAATTGCTCTCACCAAAGTCCCATTGAACGACAAGGCTGAATCATCCGCCGTTTTCCAGTTCCTGCAGAAGCTTTCCACAGTTCGATTCAGGACTAATCCAATTTCGGCGTATTCACCAGGCGAGACAACTGCATCCCGACAAATTGCAAATGCAAATGACGTAATCCTAAATAATAATCCGAATAATTCCGATCTAATAATTCCGAATCTAGCCGAGGCTAGCTCGAGTCCCGAGTAAATCTAGCAAATTACGCCACTGAACACCACACCAGCTGCCCGTGCCAGGAGCCGCAGTATGCAAATTACGCCGGAGCGTACTGTAGTGTACTGCGACAGATCACCTTCCTAAGTTGGCACGCTTACCGCACGGCTGAGACCCAAATTAGGAAGGCGGTTTCAGCCGCACGTTGGGAGGCCGAAAAAAACTTGAGTGATATGAGCCGCTGCACAGCCGCATGCATGCACACTCAATTATAATATATATAATTATATATATATATAAGTTTTTCGCCCGCCAAAACTCAATCCCAATTAATTAATATATATATATATATATATATATAATTTTCAGGTTTTTGGGTTTTGGTGGCCGCGCGGCCATATATTATATATATATATATATATAATCTAGGCACGCAGAAAACATTGCTGATCGAACTATAGTGAGGAGCATACAGTTGGTTACAGTTTGCATGTTCATAAAACTACTAGTACTTTTATGTTTAGTCGTCGTTGATAGTCACTCAAAAAGGGTGTTATAAGCAGAACCGATGTTGCTGGAAATGTCTGAGGTGACCATTGCGCGGTATTTTTCCTTAAACGTGAGCTGGGCTGCATATCTGGTGACTGCGCATGCTCCATATGCAGCTAGAAGCATAAGCTCTTTATCTTTGAATTCGTCTGGATGCTCCCATAGCTTATTTTGGTAAGCAAGTTTCCAAGCCAAAAATGTGCTCATGGTTCCACTTAAAGTATCTCCCTGTCCTGATACCCGTTTCTTGGTTCCCTCAATGTCGCATTTTATGGTCTCTTCGCCATTTGAGATGCGATCTTCGCGTCCTTTTTGTACGATGACTACCCCAAGGTTACGGGCAAGATGCATACAGGCGTCATCGGGGTTGCTCTCTGATTTCTGACCAACAGCGTCTTCTAGGCGGTTGAATTCAACAACGTTCGGTGTAAGTATAGCGTGCTCATATCCCTTGATGATGTTCACGTTTTGTTGGATTAGGTATAAACCGTCTGCATCGATGACAATCGGCATTTTCATTTCCTTCGCTCGATATATAATCTTCTCAGTCAGTTTCAATATTAGCTCGTCCCTACCTAAACCTGGACCAACAACAATCACATGAACTCGCGAAAGGATACCTTCAATGCGCTCGAAAATGGTATCAACCTTTTCATCCTTTGGAACTGTTCGGCTTGAATACAGATACGGATGTACCATCAAGTTAGGGGAATATGACTTAATTACGTGCCCAGCACTATATTCGCAGATAATGTGTGACATGTCAGCCCCCAATAAAGTCGACGCAATGCATGAAAAATATGGCGCTCCCGTGTAGCTACACTCTGTTAGTACCAGATTTTTTCAATTTATTGAATCCAAAAATGTAGTTCCGCTGGTTCGTGGAAGGACACACCAACAACTCGGTAACTCAAAACGCTTCAGTTCAATGGTCTGATAGTCTTCGGAAAAAGAAAGCATAGCTCCGTTTCACCATACTTCAGCAAGGAACTCTCAATCTGGTGAGCAACAGGACGCGGACCCCTGTTCCAGATAGCAGTAACCAATTAACAAGAGATTTAGACTTACTCTTCACTTCCTCCAATTACCGCGATCCGTCCAGCTAAAATGGTACTTAGTTATAAGGTTCTGATATATTCCAATTCTTCAATACATACCTTGGCCTTTGTGGAACTTCTCCAATAGTGGAGGAATGATCTTTTTGACACTCTTCAGAAGTTCTCTGCTTCCTTGCTTTCCAATGGTCATGGCCGGTGTATACGTACGTCAGTTGGTTTGGTGCATGCGTCCCAATCGCTCTCGGAAAATGAATGTACGCGTGTGCGCGCTGTATATACAGTTCTTTGTCTTGGCTTTATGCCATCAACCAACCCAATGGCTCTTAGACTCTGCTGAAACGTCCGAACCAGACCAATATACGAGCTCTCTTGCTTGATGTATCGCATATATATTTGTATATCATGTAATTAGTCAGGAGTAAGTTGGTTATTATTATTATTATGTTATCCCGAGCTATTTATCGGATATCTTATCTGATGAGAAGGATAAGCCGTTGGGAGATCGGGAAAGAGCAGCAAGCATAAAATAAATACTGCAACTAACTCTTGATCTGATCGCTTCTGTTGAGGAATTATGGGATCAGAAGTTGAAGAACTGCGTAAGGAGGTCGAGCGACTGTCGAATCAGGTGAAGAAAAATTCAAAGGCGATCGTTGATACTGGTAGTCAGCTCCTACGTGTACAAGTGGACAAAGAACGCCGCAGTTTGAAATCATTGAATTTGGACAGTGACAAGCCTTCAAAAGTTTCCACCACTGAATCAGATGATGAGAGTGCGCGTGAGGAGAAGGGCGAAGCCCTTACGTCAGACGATTTGGTCGAATTAGTCACCGAGCTTCAAGGACAGCTCGATTTATTGGATGAAAGATCTATACGACGAACGGCGAATGTATTAGTAACTGCTGACGATGAAAACATTGCACCGGTTCCAGGGAGAAATGGTGGATATCCGGATGATGAGATTTCTGATGATGCTGAAGATGATCGTCCAGGAAAGTTCCCAGCTACATTGAAGGAATTCAAAAACATGTCGGATGACGTGCTGAATTATTGGCTGAGATGGTATGAATTACTACCACCAGATGAAGCAGAGTTACAAGATATACTCAGCAGAGCAGGCGCAACAATGGAGGATTTGGGAATGGATCAGCCCCAAAAAAGTGCCATTGAAGCGACAAAAGAAGAAGTCGACAAACATTACGATACATTGGCTCGTTATCTCGGCCTTCGCACTCGCAGGACACCAGATACTTGGTAGTTAAATATTATATTCAAAATCAAATCATGCTTTCATCGCTATCTAGGGGAAAATTGGTCCTAATGAGGCGAGCACTACTTGGTGAAAAATCGCTACAAGCGTCTATACAGCCGATGTTTTGCACCAGACATGCCTCAAAGGACAAATTACTCTAGCTGATTGCATTATTCGTTTTTCAGAAAAAAGGTAAAAACCGTTATTCTGATTCACAGGCTTTTTTAATTGTTTTTTTGTTTTGCCAACCACTTTCGGCGAAACCATCTTAGGGGTGCTTGTCCACGTGCTCCGAGAAAGTCAATTGGTCAACTTTTCTTTCCATGAAAAGAGACAGAAAAAACCGTAGTTTTGTTATACATAAGATTGTTGGCTGTCCATCCTTCAGCGAAGCCGACCCACTGGGGTTAGGAGAGCTCACCAAGAAAGTCAATCGATCAAATGAAGTCTATCGTTTTATCTACAAAAATTAGCATTTTTTTAATTCCTCTGTGATTTTATCTTCTTCCTCTTTGACGATTTTCCACCATTCAAATCTCTTTCTGACGTATTTGTCAAGGTTCCAGTTTCTCCACACACTTCTGCCATATTTGGAGTCATGTTTAACCTGTTGCTCGTTTTGAGTTAGTTCTGTTGCGAAACGTTCCCTGAAAAACTTGAGTTTGTATGTGAACCGCCAGAGCTTGTCCATGATGTGTGAACCGTAAGCATTACAGGAGAGTTCGACAAATGATCCAGACAGGCTGTTGAGAATTTTTTTGCGTTTGATAATGTCGACAGAGGGAACTAGACATTTTTCGAGGGTGTGAGAAAAGATGGAATGTTTTGCCACGGATATTAGTTTATCTTTATCCATGTCCAGGAATCCATCAAGTGCATAGTCGCGGAATTTGGAGTCGCTATCTATAAGAGTTTGTACAAGTAACGACCGATGCATTTCTTCGGATGTTGGCCAATCGCCGTCTTTACCTTGTCCTAAGGTTGAGGAGCTTAATTTCAGAATGTTGTCCAAAAACTTGTCCTTGGAGTACTTTTTCGTTATTAGTTCTTCAATTTGAGCCAATTTATGCTTTCTTTGGGTAGCGCTTTCGATTATACTTCGCGCCAATGGGACTGTAGAGTTGATATAGATCTCCAGCTCGGGAATCAATGCATCCAAAATTTCTTGGACTTCGTCGTAAGAAAGTTTCTTAAGCATTGCCTGTACCACAAAGTTACCGGCGTCTCTTCGAGCAAGTTTCTCCATTCTACCCTTCATGTAGAGTTTGTAAAGACGCTGAACTGTCGGTAATGGGAGGTTGGGGATAACCTGTTCGAAAAAGTGGGAGCCAACTGGATCAGAAAGGAGATATTCAACAAACGCCTGTTCCTTGGAATCCGCATCTTCAGATGTGCAAAAGATTAAGCTGGCAAACCTTCCAAGTTTTTTCCCCTCCTTCTTTCGCCTTTTCTTACTTTTTTTATCCTCATCCGACGATGCTGCCTTTTTCTCCACTTGTATAATGAGCTGCACAACCGGAGATGCAATCTTATCAATCGCCATCTCCCTGGCAGCTGTGGTATCCAACGAATTCGCAAGGTCAATGACTAGGATATCCAAAACCTCTTTGAACGAAATTGGAACTTGATAAGAGCGTTCGAAATCCTGATTGTCTTTGATATAGATCATCTTTCGTGCAACTTTGGATTTCTTGGAACGCAATACAGATGGTGAGGTAGTGGACGGGAGCCGTTCACCAGCCAAAATCAATATTACAAGTCGAAGGACATGTGAAGCATAAGGATTAGTCGGCAGTTGTTTCAATGCCGGTTTCAACTCATTGAACATCTTTAGAAAGAGGCTCTCCATAGATGCACTATCTTTAGTATTATCTTCAACCATTTCCTTTTCCACCAATGCTGCACTGCGGACTAACAACGTTTCCACACAATGAGATGAATATTTGTGTTTGGAAAGTGCTAAAAAATGGCCAATAAAACTAGAAAAAATTGATCTCAATTGTTCTTCATCTGCAGTCAAAATCAATCTCTCAATCAACTTGGAGCAGATTTGGCTGGTGACCAATTTTAACTCCTTTCCTTTTATTTCCTCAAATACACCATTAATGAACCCAGTGCGTTCCTCGGGACTCGCAAATCCGTCAACCGCCATAGTTGATTCAGCCTGTTTGAAATATTCCAATTCTTGTCGATCCACCAGGCCAAAGAAAATGCCTTCATTATTATTAGATTTACCGTTCTCAGTCGCTTCTTCTTCTGACTCTTCTTCAGGTGCTGATGCAGCGTCCTTCATTTCCTGGTCCTTTTCATAATCGTCGGCAGTCTCAAAAACTTTTATTTCAGTGGAATTGAATTCTTCCACGTCGAAATCGCCATCATCTTCTTTAAGTCTGCGTCTGTCTTTCCTCGGCGATAATTTAACTACCTCCTGCTTCTTCTTCTGAGCTTCAGCTCTTCTACCTCTAACTTTGGCAGCCTTAGGCATTTCTACGTTATTCAGATTTTTTTTTTTTTCAGCACTTATCTATATAATTTATCTGGGATATTAGGGTTAGGTTTTGTCACCAAAAGAATAATCAAATCGTGCGGCGGCGATGACATTCAAGACAATTGCAACTTACTATCTACAAATCACAGGAACCCCTTTAAAACGGCGCTTCTTGGGGAGGTGCCACTGCAAAGATCTCTAAAACATGGACGCTCCAGGAGCCTCTGCGGAGGGTTTTGTTCTTCCGAGGTATGTGTATAACCAGGACCGAATCCAGAGTCGTATCTAACTGTCTCTAGACCCTTAAAAATAGCCACTGGAGTATGCGCCTTAACGTCCATCTTGATTTCGATCGTGTCGATTTTTTTGCATTTCAAGAATTATAGAAAGCCCATGGACCAAAGGCTTATTGTCCGCATTCAACTTCTGTGAGTTCATAACCAAATTGAGATTGAACAGGCACTAATCAATTATAGATTACCAATCTTTGCAGTTTCCAGTTGGCTCGGTCTAGTCTCGGATCTTGGTAGTAGAGTTCTGGACCCGCTTCGCGAGATATATGAGGTATGCTCCATTCAAATTGTCAAAGGGAGATCTAACATTTTTTTCTAGGCATTTGTGATTTACACGTTTTTCACGCTTCTCACAAATACACTTGGTGGCGAACGAGATATAATCATCTCCACAAGTGGTAGGTCGCCCAAAGACCATCTTTTCCCATTCAACTATTGTTGTCCAAAAGTTGATATTAGCGACCCCTATACCTTCCTTGCAATAAAGCGAGGCATTCTCCAATACACCTGGATCAAGCCCATATTATGCCTTGTCGAGATAATTCTAGAAACGAACGGATCACTACACCAGAACAAAATAGGGCTAAAGTCCGGGTACATGTGGGTCGGAATAACATACAACATCTCCATTTCGATTTCACTATACTCTCTGGCACTCTTCTGGTATTTACTATTGGAAGACCTCCAGCCATACCGACCATTGCCGAAGTTCCTTTGTATAAAAAGCGTCATTTTTTTCTCCTATTGGCAAGGCTTCCTGTTAGCAATACTTGTCTGGTTGGGGATTATTCCTGAATCACCATCAAGCTCTGGCTCTAATAACATCGCCAGGGCCATTCAGAATAGTCTAATGTGTGCGGAAATGGTGTTTTTTGCGGTGGGAAATTGGTATGCTTTCAGTTACCAAGACTACGCCACGACTTCTCTTATTGGGTTTGCACGAATGCCAGTTTACTACGCTATTCGAGACGCTTTTGGCATCGTCGATCTAATGATTGATTTTAAATCCACCTTCTGGGGTAGTTCTTATGGTTACAGACAGCTTGATTCTGTGGAAACCGTCTTGGCCCACCCACAATCTCGTTCCACTAGAGCGAGAATTGCAGAAGGATTGAGATACCGCAACGGCGGGCGATCTAAGTACTGGCTCCCAAAGAGCACCCTTAGTAGCTTAGGAAAGGCCAAGCTTGATGTCGAGGCGTTGAACCCTTTTTCAGACAACCCACGTACGCATCTGCTTGGAAAGGACCGTACAGTTGCATCATATGGTACAGGCTCTCCAATGTCCAACCACAGATCTTCACCGTCTCTAGACGGTACCACTCCAGAGTCTTCAAACAGACGCCAAAGTATACAGAGCATAACCCTAGACGAATACGGAATGTCCCAAGAAGAATTCGAACAAGATGAGCTGCTCTACTCACAAGCTAGAAGGCTTAAGTATGGAGATTACAACTATCCTGTAATCACAGTACGGGAATCTGTCCCATACACCCCGATTATTGACCAACTTAAAGCTCACAACATTCCCACTACCATTCAGCAGGAATATGATGAATTTGCCGCACCCGGTGATGCCGATTCAGATTGTGAGATCATATTATAATAATGACTTGTTTTTTACCAATTACTTATGTAGAGAACTAGGCTCAATGAGCCACTATCCGAATTTCCTTTGTTACTTCACCCCCTTGATTCAGCTTGGCGGTTGTGGGGCTCCTTCCCAGTCTCTGAAGCAAAACAACGTTCTCCTGAAGACTATACATTTTGAACCCCGCAGGGCTAAATAATGTTTTGGTTCTTTAAAAAGAACAACGTGTGACCCGATTAACGTAGTTGCTTATAGTTACATATTATATCCGATAAAGGAGTTGAAGTTTGAATACCATTTTCCTGTTACGGAGAGAGACAATGTTTTCGAAATATTAATAGAAATATGAGTATTGAATAATAGAGCTGGAGGAAAGTTGGAGCTAGGTAAGCCTCGAACTGCAAATGGTAGTTTTTGAATCAATGCAATCTCAAAACGAAAACTATAACGAAGGCTGGGGAAATATATATATATACAATAAAAAATGCATACGTCCTAAAAAGAGACGTTTTAAGATTGTTTCATGTCGTCCATTTCCATTTCACGCCGTTCTAGAATTTCTTCGATTTCTCTTTCGTACTCGCCACTTGTTTTTCTAGTGTTAAAACGAAGCTTCTTCTTGATTCGGTCACGTTTACGTTCTTGACCAAGTAGTGAGTTTCTGGACGTCAATCGCAGATCTTCGCCGTTTTCACTGTTGTAACTAGTAACACCCGAGATGCCCGCATTCATTTCAACGTCATCTTCCTCAGAGTTGTCCAGTTGGAAAGACGATCTGCCTTCATTGCTCAATTGTAACTCATAGGCAGCTTCCTTTTCCATACGTCGCCATACTGCTTTATCATGTTGCAGCTCCTGGAATATTTCGGTTTCAGTAGGATGAACTTGCATACGTAGTATCTGGATAACAAGATCAAACAAGCAGGCACATGTGAAGGCAATCAAGATAGTAGTCCAAAAAGACAGGTCGCGTCCAAACCGCTGGAACAGGCCATCTTCTACCAAATAGATTTTGGATGGCTTTTGACTGTAAATGTAGGATAAAAACATGTCCCAGACGAACCAGCCCCCAACAGAAATAATTATCACGGCCCAACAGATAGCTGTGATAGTGTACATTTCTATGAGTTGCAGCTTGACACAAATGACCATCAAAATTATGCTGAAGGAGATTGTGCTCAAGGAGTAAAGTGTGTTATCCTTCAAGGCATAAAACCCATAAATGTAGTAGCACATAAAAGATACAATGACGCTTTGCGATGCAGCAATAATCATCCATCCCAAGAACCGCAATAAACCAAATCCTTCATTCTTTTGGCCTTTGGTATAGAGTTCTGGTACTGCAATTAGCGTCGTTGGATTCAAATCGCGCTCGCAAATACCAATACACAAAACTGGCAAACTCGTGAAGAGTGTGTTGAACATGGAAAGAGACCAATTCTCATACATGCTTGTGCCAGTGAACATAGAATTTCGTTGGTAGATTGCCTGAGTGAGATAAAAGAACAACTCCTTGTAGAACGTTCCCAGGATATACTTGCAAATTCGAACATAGTTCCATCGTCCATGGACAAGCAACAACTTCAAGAGGAACCTGAATTGTGCAATAGAGTAATCTGATGATCTTGCAGCTTGCAATCCCTCCTTTCCGGTAATACCAATGCCAACGTCTGCACTCTGAATCATGGCAATATCATTGGCACCATCACCAATAGCCAAGGTAACAGCACTTTTAACCTTCTTTCGCACTGCAGACACCATTGATGATTTTTGTGCCGGGCTAGCACGACAGCAAATTACAGAATCAGCCTTGACGCCCAAATCAATAAACAAGGTCATCAATGTCATATCCTGCTCAATCTGGGACAGAGTCAACCCATCAACAACGATAACGCAATGGGCTACATTGCCACCATCCAGTGATAACATGGCTGCGGCCATCTTACCAGCCACATCACCTTCATCCGATCGAAGAACCACCACCGTCGAATAATCCTTGATCAAGCGACAAGAATAGCCGATGTTGATGGCGGTCTCCCGCTTATCACCCGTCAGCATCCACAGTCTAATGTTGGCACGACGAAGCTTATCAATCGCTTCTGGGACACCCTCCTGTAGCTTGTCCTCGATTGCGGTAGCACCACAGAGCTCCAAATCTTGCTCGATCATTTCACCAATTTTTTCAATCTTTTCCTGTCTATCAACCAGGCTAGTTCTGGCATCACGGTAAAGCTTGTGCCAGTTGTCATATTCCTCCTTAGTCAACCATCGATAACTGTACATCAGAGTACGAAGGCCCTCTGTAGAAAACTCTTCAATGTGCTCCAATGTTCTTTCCATGACGTAGCTATCGTTCATGACCAAATGATCGTCAATTTCAACGAGGGGGTGTTCCCTCCTACCACCCATCTCTTCAGCCTGAACGACACTAGTGTCCTTAGATAGACGATTGTCATGAAGACCACTCTTGCTTCGCCTCTGATCAACTGAAAACCTTCCTTCACCGCCGGTTATATCTCGACTAGATCGGCTGGGGGCTGTCGACTCTCCATACTTCTTTTGGCGCGCCAGTGACATAGATCGACGAGAGCTTTCCGCAATGTTCTCCACTTCTTCATTATTAACTCTGTTAAAATGGTCATCCAGCGAAGCCAAAGCAGCCTTCCTGTCAATATTGATACTTGGACGATTTGTCCCACTCAAGCTTAGTCTTGGGGCTCCACCACCCCCACTCATGCTGTTCCGAGCAATCACTAAATCTGCTTCAGCTGCCTTTCTCATGGAAGTTTGATTGCTTAGCTCAGCCATCTTTTCTTTGGCAAGAGTAGCATTCTTCAGTCGTTCCAAAATAATATTGTCCGCACCTTTGCAAAACACGGCAATTCTACCATCTGGGAACTTGACCACCACAGACATTCTCTTTCGAGCACTGGAGAATTCAATAACTTCGAGCAATTCATATTCCTCGTCCACTGGATCATTGTCAAATCCATTGGGGTATGTTCTAATAGTAATCGAGTTATGTTGGCGGTCAATCATAATATACCCCATGTCCCGTGCAGCACATACCAATGCTTGTTCGTCTGGAGAAGCGGACTGGTAATCCAAATCATCCAAATGAGGTTCATCAGTAGTAGAAGCGTCCGAGGTACTTGTTTGGTCATGATATGAAGTTCCGTCATCAGTGTTCTCGTTCTCCAATTCCTGAGCTTCTCTAGATGCCTTAGTTTCCGGTAAACAGCCATGACAAAGAGCAATTGATAAAAGAAAGAATTTGACCTTCTTTGCGTAGATGGTGTTAGGATGAAGTTGGAGAAATTGCAAAAGTTCCAGCGTTGACCGCGTGTCTTGAATCTTGTTAGGATTAGCCGTCGACTTCCAAGCAGAGCTTTGAATGCTTTGTTTTCCCTCACTAATATTGCTTGGGCGACCTCTCAACTTCATTGACCCACCAGCAGTACTTCTCCGTGGAAGTGCTGCAACTTGACGAAAGATGTCATCCACACTTGGTCGAGGAGAAGCGTTTTCGTCTTGTAATCGTAAAGCTCCATCACTCGCTTGGTTAGTGACCTGTTGGTGCTTTCTTTGCGCTGATGGCACCGTTGAGTCTATGGCAGATGTTGATTCCGCGCGTCGAATTTGCTTTTGCTTCTTGGTTGGAGCATGTGCCAAGACGACACCGGGTTTCATGTCTGAATTGCTTTTGATCCTGTGAAAGAGCTTGGTGCATTCTTCATCATTTTCTAATTGAATGTCTAAATCATGCAACCAAGCATGCCCACCGACAGTAAGCTTCCTGAAAAGCATCACATTGTCTGTAAGAGTACCAGTCTTGTCAGAAAATATATAACTGACCTGTCCAAGCTCTTCATTGATAGTCGCCGTTCTGGCTTCGCAGGGTGTATTGGACTCGGGGTGATACATGTCAACATCTTGCTGTAAAACTAGCATTTGAATAACTTTGACAATTTCCATCGAAACGTACAGAGATAGTGGGATCAAGGTGTTGTACATGATAATGAACCCCATAAAGTTTGGTACAATGCCAACTTCCAGTCCCTTCAAGAACCACATGTCACTTCCCGTAGTGTTGTAATAAACCTTGCACGCAATTGTGCAGAAAATTGCCAACAACAGGACAAAACAAACCATGAATATGACAATGTTGTTTGCCTTTTTCTGCAACCTTGGTGCTTTTGTTCTGGTATTCTGAATGGCATTCATGCGAATCTTTGTTTCCTCACCAGAAAAAATGACCAACCCCCACAAACAGGGCGTATTTCTTATGATGGAGCCTCTATAAATAACATGAGCAGACGAAAGAGGATACGTCTTGTCACCAATAGTCGCCGTTGCCTCAAAGTTGTACAAATCCAAGTTTGGGTCTTCCGTATTGACCTGTGCCGACATATTTGCCATCTTTTCTGGTGTATCGCACAGTTCCGACATCTCAGGAAGTGCTTCACGCGCTTTTAGATTAGTTTCACCATCCAATGCCATGGTTTCAATATAAGCCACCCCATTTTCACCTTGGGAATGCAATAAAATAATATCTGCGGGCACCCACTCATCTTGCCTCAGTCGAACGATATCGCCAACCTTAAGATTTCTCCATTCCACTTCTTCATAAACAACTGGAGAAGATGACGCAGACTCCTGATTTCGCTTCGCCACTTTCACTATACGCGTATTCTCTGACTTGTCCTGACGATGACGACGCCAGTCATCAAAACCCTCTCTCCCCATCGAAATACATATAAATATCATCAGCGGAACAATCGTCGTATAATTACCTGTGGTCGACCATGACGGTATCATCTGCAAAATAGACACAAAAAGGAAATACCTATATCCTCATTAGTTAGTCATCCAAAACTCTCTCTCTCTCGAGTCCATTTCTTGGAGTCAAACCACCTGAGGGCTCCTGGATTACCGGCAATCGCTTTCTAACATCACAAATATATTTCTGCCTGGCGCCCCAGTCCCGCCTAGTAGTGAGTTGGGTCACATGTGGCGCTTTGTGCTTTCCTGCCCAAGTTTTGTTCCTGGGGCGGGCCCATCGTCCCGAAAAGGGGTGTTCAGTCATCTGCCACCTTCTGCAAAGCAGAACAACGGGTTTTGCTCCTTTAATCCAGGCCATCTACTTGTCTTGTCTTTTTGGAGCGAATTGTCGACAGAGATAGATACTTACATGTTTGCGAGTTTTGAGAATTGTGCAATCAGTTGCCGTGGAAGAAAGTTATACGGGGTATAAATAGACGAGGTGATAAGGTTTGAACAGTAGGGGTGTTTTGTTCTCTCGTCGATTAGTAACGGTCTATCGGGTACTAGTTCAATTGGAAGCGCACGGCCATTTTTGGACGGTGGTAGTCGTTTCTTGCGTAGTACAAAATCCTTAAGTTTGTAATACTTCTCCTTGATATGTCGCTGCTTCAGTTTTTTGGACGCCCAAAATGAGTAGTTTGGAAGGACCCCAGATGTGTTCGTTACATCGTGATGTGCCTGAGACGATTCCTTCGACTTTTTCTTGTCGGAAGATGCCGCCTCGTCTTGTTCAGAAAATATGGGCTCCTCCTGGATTTCTATATTATGAGGACCAAAAGATTGTGCTGATGACGCCTGCTCCATCTCTATAGGGGACGGAAGACCATCCGATCGCTGTAAATTGCGAGTGAACATCTGCGACCGCAACGAATACCCCCTATTGCGTTGCTGCTGCCGTCTTTGGGCACCTCTCGGTGGGTTAGTCGTAACTCTGCTTCCTTTGGGTGCGTTGTCATCTTCCGTACCCATCTCTCTGAAAAAAATAAATTATCGAGCAGCGCTGTGCAGTTCTAGAATACGTCGTCGTTAGTATCAAACCCCGGCTGAGAAAACAGTCGTCTGTACTCACCCACTGTGACAGAAAACGAACGGATGCGAATAAACTTTCACGAATAAATTAGTCAATAAATAGGTGAAGGACAGTTCAGTCCGAAAGAGCGGATAAATAACGTGGCGGTGGGCAACAGGAGAAAAAGTTATGTGTTGATTAGACTGGGTATAACAGCGGTGTCTCAATCCCGATGTAACCACGGCTGCGCGCACGAGCTTCCTCTGGAACTCAGCTTTAGAACCAGGAAAGAAAAAAAAAAAAAACCAAAGGAAATAGATAAACGATAGACTAACAAGACCAGATAAAAAAAAAATTAGCATCCCAGAAGGAAAGTTTATTCGATGACCCAAGCAGAAGCCACCAAATTAAAGATAATTTTCCCAGAAACTGTTATTAGCTTACGTAATCAATCTAAGCCACCTTTCACGTGGGCCTCATCGCGCAACGAGGGGACAGCCAGTTCATGTTGAACATGCATATAGAAGCTTCTACGCATTGGTTAGACATATTGCATATACATTATGTAGGAAGTTGACATTCCAAATAAACAACTGCACAGTCTAGAGAAAAGAACTACGGCGGCCCAGGTCCCCCTCACTCTAATGTCTAGGATCGAAACACGTACCTGCACTGCCGTGCGCATGGCCACAATTGCAAATTTTTTCCTATTCCCCTTCCCCAAGCTCTCCTGGACCGGATCTGGGGAATTTGGCTATGGGTCAAACGGCACCTGACACCAGCTATTTTCTACTATGATTTAAACATATTATATTTAACCAGTTATTAACGGCTCTAGCAGAAACACACACGTACTGTTTCCTAGAAAACATGCAGCTCTATAGTTTGAAAGGGATGCAAACTACACTTGGGTTAGCTTTGCATAGAACATAGAATTACCTGCGAACATTTCGCTTTTTGGTTCGTTTTCTAAAAGAAGCCAATATTAGACCAGGTTTCTCCGTTCAATCTTCTGTGATTCGTGGGATTGAAACTTCGACAAACAATCCGCGTATGTTGCTCTTTTTCAGGAACGAACCAAAACCGTTAGCTCCACTAGACTTGCATGTTTCCAGTACTAACAAATTGCAGATTGACAAAAGAGTTAGAGCTTTAACGGGTGTCTAAATAAAAACCACATTAATTAGACTGTTGCATATACGTCAGGTTCTCAATTTAAGCGTCATCTGCCAGACTATTAATTATGGCTATATATGCGGGCATGTATGCATGAATTTGCTTCTAGCTCTCCAGCAAATTACTTGGACACTTACTTCTTAGGCGGGGGAGGCAAACCCCAACCCCTTATAATTACGGATATCTATAACTAGTTAGTCCATAAAAGCGGATTTTTTAGGACGTCCCCGAAATAAACTCGGGCAAAACCATCGGGAATTCCGATGGTTTGATGAATGCATTCTTTCGGGGGCGGATACATTTTACTGAAACTCTATCAATTGAAACAAGTTTCCGGGGAAAGCCATAGAAAATTTTCTTACTCTACTTCTTTCGGGTTTGGGATCTGAAAATCTGGGGTGACTTATCTCGGTGAAACGGGATCCTACTTGCATTATCGGCTTCTTACTGTAACTTAATAATAAAGGCTGGTTAGCTGGTAGGTTGATTAGTTTAGCTTCCTGTGCAGCCTGCATTTCACCCAAATCTCGGGGAAGCTAACCTTAGGGTCTAGAGAACCATTGAATCGTCATCCATCGGTCGGGTGGGTTGCCGAAACCCGGACCTGCTCCACATGGGTTCCGTTCTGCTCCGTGAGTGGCAAGACAATCAAATGATTTCCATTAAGTTTTGGCTGTCGATGGCACGATATCTGCTTACATAGGGTTTTCCAGACAAACTAATACGCTGTTGCTCCATGCGTTCATTCCAAAGAATCGGGTTGCAGAGAGGGCCAATCCCTTGTTGTAAGGTACCCTCATCTCGGGCTCGGGTACGGCGCACGCGGCTTAAGGGTTGAACGGCCCGAGACGGGCAGAAAAAATTCCCAGTTTGGGACAAAAAACCACACCACTGTGTCGGAAATTGGAGCCAATCTAAAAACGCCTATTTTATAAATAGACGCGCATTGGACCCGTCCTTCCCCTGGGTTTTTACCACAAAAGAATTTTCCTTACTACTACTAGACGACAAAAATGCCTCTGACCCAGGACCAGGTAGCGATTATTAAGGCCACTGTGCCCATTCTCGAGACCCGTGGTGACGAGATCACCAAGCACTTCTACACCAAGATGCTGGATGAGAATGAGACTGTTAGACCCTTCTTCAACTCTACCCACCAACAGGACTTTGCTCAGCCAAAGGCACTTGCAGGTGCCCTGTTGGCTTACGCCAAGAACATTGAGAATCTCGAGGCCCTCGGGGGTCTTGTTGAGCGCATTGTTCAGAAGCACTGCTCGTTGAACGTGCTTCCCGAGCATTATCCAATTGTGGGCAAGTACCTTCTGAATGCCCTTGTTGAGGTCCTTGGTAAAGACGTTGCCAACGACGACGTGATTGCTGCCTGGGGCGCCGCCTACCAGGCGCTTGCGGACATTCTGATTGAAGCTGAGGGCAATGTCTACGACGCCAATGAACAGGCTCATGGTGGTTGGAGAGGTTATCGCGACTTCCGCGTGGCCATGAAGGTACCCGAGGCGGAGAACGTTATCTCCTTCTACTTGAAGCCAGTCGATGACAAACCAATTCTGACGCCACAACCAGGTCAGTACTTGGGCTTTAAGTTTTCTATGGAGTCTGGAGACGTATACACTAGACAATACTCCATCTCGCACGAGTTCCTAGAAAACGAGCCATACTATAGAATCTCCATCAAGAGAATCCCGGGAGGTCTCATCTCCAAGTTCTTCCACGACCAGGTTCGTGAGGGAGACGTCATCCAGGTCACACCACCATATGGCGAGCTTATCTTGGACGAAAAGAACACCACCGACCCAGTGGTTATGATTGGTGCCGGCATCGGTGTGACGCCGTTGGTTGCCATGACACCAAAGGCCGTTGCTGCCGGCCGCGACGTGACCTTTGTCCAATGCGATCGCGATCCTGCGCATCAACCATTTGCAAAGTTCTTCGAGGAGATGAAACAGAAGCCAAACTTCCATTATAAGGGCTTCTTCTCGAACAAGAGTGTCGAGCTACCGGCCAACTCGGTGAACGAACGTCTCAACAAGGACAACCTCAAGGCCATCATGGACCAGTACAAGGGCGACACCGACATCTACCTTGTCGGTCCTCCGCCTTTTATGCACGACGTCCGAAAGTACTTCTCGGAATTTGCAAACGACAAGCTCCACGTGCATTACGAATTCTTCGGCCCTACCACTGAGTAAACCTCTCGCACGTCACAACCGATCTTTCTTTTGTATATATCTAATTTATAATATAAGCACTGTTTCCCCTCAGCAAGCCCTTTGATATTAAATTAATTTAGTAGCTTTTCCAGCCCGAGGCCCAATCATTGGCCACCTACGAGCTTTTTTCTGCGGCTCCTGGTATACCGGTTCCGCTTTGCGGAGAGTTTGGCCTGTAATATTCCGCGAGACAGAACAAACACTTACGGCTTCTTTTTTGCAAAGAGTACGATGCAACAAGTGTTAGTCTTCATCAAAGTAGAGGTGATTCTTTTATGCGACTTCCGCAAAGCGGTATGGAGGCTTGCCCCCATGGAAAGTTGTGAGTATCGATTAGATGCAGATTGGAATGGGATGCGAGCTATAACATGCAATTGAAATTATGTGATGCGAGTTGGTGTGGGACAACGGATTTTAAAAAATTAGTCTCTCAGTAGACTTAGTATTCCTGTGGTGGGTTTTCTTTGTGGCAGATTGGAGTGTTGTTGGTTTTCTTTTGGTGTTGAGCATGTGGATGTGTCTTCAGTGACTGAGCTCTGTGTGCTCAGGTCGTTGCCTTCGGAGCTGTGGCCCTCGTCGAGCCCCTCTTCTTTTTCCATTTCCTCCTCCTCTTTCTTCGCGTCTCCGGTATTTGGGCACTCTTCCTTGATTGCTGTTGCTCCACAGGTTGAACTAGCCTCCGTTTGTTCTTGCTGTTGTGATTGTTCCTCTGGGCTTTCATTGCGGCTCTGTTGTTTGCAGGTTCTGTCGTCGTAGTAAGGGTCGTCGTCGTCACTGATCACAACAACATCCGCGCATTGGACACCCACAACCTCGATGTCGCTGCCATCATCCTCAAAGTCTGTCGGTGTGAGTGATAATCGTATCCCCCTGTAGTAGCCTCTATCATTCATGGAATCCCATGGCTCGCCCTTCACGTCGCGGTGTTTCTCACCGGTGACCTTGCTTGTTGCGTCTTTTTCACGCGTCTTACGCGTGCATGCCCCAACCTGATAGTTAGCTGGGGAAGCACCCCCTGAGTTCGCTTCGCGGATTTTAAGTATCAAAAATGTAAATTAATCCGGTAAATGTGTTCAAGGTCCCTCAAGAGGGCCATAGACTTTACCTTCGATCTACCAAGGCCACACCTTCATATTCCCGGTCCTTCTCAGGCTTGGAGGATGGTTTCGGTTTACGGAATTTAAACAGAAGGTTCGCGAGACAGAATAAGTTGGCTGGGCTCAAGCGATTTAATAGCCAGGTGTACTGTTGCGTGCTTCCTACTCCCTCATTACATGTCAATAAATGGGTTGAGGTGATTCTAAGTTTACCCCAGAAAAGTAATTGGACGTTTGGTTCTTTTCCTTCCAAACAAAAAAAAAAAAAAAAGGCAAGAAAATGCAAGGCGATGATTCTGCTTCGCGTATTACGGCTTTTTGGTCCTTTCTTCCATGAACCGATCGGAGTTTGAGTTTGGGGCCTAGGTGTGTGGGACTCGGTGTCAAATTTAGTAGCCCTTTACTGTATGTGAAAACAGACCCAGTCCTAGCGATTTTGCTCGTCTCGTTTCTGGAAAAGAAGAACCCCAGCAGGTGGGTCGGTTTTAATTTCTGGGAATAAGTCGTGAGTCTGCGGTTTAGTGCTCTGTGAGGCAGATATACGTCTGTATTCAACCCAGATGATATATATATATGTTTAATTATATATGCATGGCTAGCGCTAGCGCTAGTCGGATCGATAATCAATTGAGGTACATGTACATACGTGTACATATGTACATGCATGTGATATACATATATACAATACTTCCACTTATATATATATATATGTGCATGTGTACATGCATGGCCTATAGCTATACGAGTGTAGCACATGTACATGAATTTAAGAATATTAATCGTATACGCATATGCATACAAGCTATGTATGGCTGTAGTTCTGTTTAATTAGCGCTAGCTATATATATATAGGTAGATCGATCTGTTTGGAATCACCCCTATATATACAATTGCAACGTATATATACCGATTTTTTTTTTTTTTTCTTTTTAATTGGTTCTATTACTAATTAACCGAGTATACGTATACGTATATATACAAAGTAAAGAATATATATATATATATAATTTCTTCGCCCATGCAACTAGATATAGTGTATATAGCCTGTTATTATATATATAGGTTAACCCCCCCCCTTCCGAATATCGGTACATACGTTCACACACAGCTATATAACAACACGGATACTGCGAATTAATTAATGAATCAAAATAAAAGATGACCATGCAATTGATTGACCGTACATGAAATAACAGACCAACACAACTGGGCATCTTCGATAATAAAACATCCTATTAATAGCAAAAACGTTGGACCACGCCCTAGCTATAGAAATCTGCCAAACGGACACAGAGGGTCTGAGGGTATGCCCCAGAAAATGCAAAACGAAAAAAAAATACCAGAACTGCGTCGAGAGGCGGATGAGATCAGAGTTAGGAGCCGAATAAGTTAGCGAGCCGGTTAGAGCTGTCGTCGAGCGAAATGTGTCTAGGACAGGAGACTAAAGCGGTAATCGGCCTGCCGTTTTGATTGAAATGGCGATCTAGCATCTTCTGACACCAGTCAGAGACAACGACTGATCGGCAACTCGGTTTCTCCAACGGCTACAGGCGGACAAAGCGCAAAAAAAAAAAAATTGCGCCCCCTGAATTCGTGTCACAATTGGGCAAGTGATCGCCGCAGCCAAGGACATCAGCAATTAGCTTTCACCGAGAGAATACGCCTCGAAAATTGATTGATTGTGCTGGATGTAGCTATAGTCTGGACGAACAAGCGCCCATATGCAGAACAAACAATGGCCTGTCATCCTGTCCCTGCACCGACTTTGCAGCGGACAGCTTACATGTGTTTATGTGTATGTCTCACCTCGCGCAGGCACCCTCTGTCGTTCCTGACCCACACTCTTTTTTCCCAGATCAAGGACAAATATATACAATAGAGTAACTAGTCTGGTTGTTCTCTTGGGGAAAGACTACAATCCCCATGGTTCCGCTTGGCGGAGGCATTGACAAAAAAGCGTTGTTCCGCGAAGGGGACCCAAAACTCCGCTCAGCGCACCCAGGGGGGGTGTCCCAAAAAATCATAGCTAAATTACAGAAAACAAAGAATAGAATTCTTCTTTTTCCAGAAAAAGAAGCAAAAAGCGTTGTTCCGTTTCGCGAAAGATTTGGGGACCCAAAACACCGCGAAGCGGGCCCGGCCAGTTTTCGGAGAAGCAGAACCGGAAGAAAAATGAAGACCAGACCGCTAGCTTGTCTCCAAGAGCCAAATCAAAGAGTCAAAAGCGTAGTACTATCGTAGAAAAGACAATATCCTATTCTGTCGCAAAGTGGACACTCATCAAGGCCACCTAACCCTCTAGGGGAAAGCACCCTGACCTCAGGGGCGACTTTACCGAAGTTGAGCATAGGATAATTTTCCACTTGGTGGAACTTCGCTTTCTTTTTTGAAA
>JAJMDO010000265.1:0-21785 GCA_030573635.1 Blastobotrys ciferrii
CCCCCGTGGTTCCGCTTCGCGGAAGAATTGAGCCAGGGCCTCCTGCGAGCCAGTGTGTTAAGCGAAGCTGAACAACGCTTTTGCTTCTCTCTCTGGAAAACGAAGGGTATGGTACATGCAGAGAATGAATACAGTAGATCCGTTAGTTTAGTTTATTTATTTATTTATTTATTTATTTATTTATTTTTTTTTTTTTTTTTTTTTTTTTTTTTTTTTTTTTTTTTTTTTTTATTTTATTTTATTTTATTTTATTTTTTTTTTTTTGGAGTGAGAATCCAAACTCCCTAGGGTTCGCTTCGCAGAGGGCTAGGTCCTCAAGTTTTTCTGCTAGCAGAACAACACTTTTTGCTTCTTTTTCTGGAAAAAGAAAAATATATAACAACGAGTACCTTTACTGAGTCCGGTGATTGATTAGTGTTCGGTTCTCATGTACGCTGGAGCAGTGTACAGTCTTCCGTGAAGCGAGCCCTGGAGTCCTGGAGGCGTGCCCCCAGCTAACTACACCTGGGTTAGGTTTGCAGGGGGCCAGCCCCCTGCACCCCCGTGGCTCTGCGAGGCTTCAACGGATAGACCCAGATCTCGAGCGAAGCGAGCCCAGGGGGTCTGGGGGCGTGCCCCCAGAAAATGATTGGATATGCCAAAATATGAAAGAATAGATTAGTAGTATAGCGGGGTAGTGGTGGGGCGTGTTAGACAGCGGGGTAGTCGTGTCGGGTCGGAGGAGAGTTACCGAAAGGGGGATCAGTCTACTTCTTCGGGAGTTTTACTGAAGGCACCGTCCATGCAGCCCTTTTCTTTGAGCTGGCGGAGGGCCTGCACTCTTTGGTCGGAGATGGAGCCGGCGGAGGACTTGCGTCTGCGGAGGTTGAGGTTGGACATAACGCGCGGGAGGAGGTCGGTTTCTCCTTCTGGGAGCGACCGTGTGAGGAAGGGGTGCTGGAGCGCCCGGTGGGCCGTCATCCGTTCCTCGGGCTTCATTTTGAGACATTGGTTGATGAAGTCGCGTGCATGCATGGAGACATCCTTCCAGTCCTCCTCAGACTCGAAGGCGTAGTCACCGGTGAGGACGGCCTGCATCTCCTCTGCGCTGGTGTCTCTATCAAAGGGGTTGTATCCGCAGAGCAGGAAGTAGGTGATGACGCCGATAGCCCACACGTCGACGGGCTTGCCGTGGCCCGTCTTGTTGAACATCTCCGGCGACATGTACGAGGGCGTGCCGCACGTGGTCATGAGCATGTTGAGCTTCTCCTCGTCGATGATGCGCGAGAGGCCGAAGTCTGCGATGAGCAGCTCCGAGTGGTCCTCCGGGGCCCGGAACAGGAGGTTCTCCGGCTTGATGTCTCTGTGCACAATCCCGTGTGCATGTAGATACGCCACACCGAGGCAGACCTGGGTCACAATCTCAATGGCGTCGGACTCGTAATAGGCTCCCTTACTATATATGCGATCAAAGAGCTCTCCTCCACGCGCCAGATCCGTGATCAAGTACAGGTCCGTGCTCGTCTCAAAGTAATCCACCAACGTGAGAATGTTGCGATGTCCCTCGGACAGCCGCCGAAGAACCACAATCTCGTTCTTCACCATGTGCTCCCGCCCACTCATCAACCTCTTGTTGATGATCTTCGCCGCATATCTCTGTCCAGTCTCAATATGCACACACTCCTTCACCACCGAGTACGTTCCATGTCCAATCGTATTCGCCTAATCTCTCGTTAGACTACCCTTCCACCTCCTCCAGCCCTCTAACTCACCGTCTTGTACTTGCATGGAACTGCCTCCCGTTCCTGTTCTCCGCTCATGACTCTACGCTCCTGCACCTCCCCAGCTGACACACACAACAAACACCCTTAATTTTCCAAAACACCCCTAACCCTAATACAACACTAACTAAGTTAACTTATCTTTAAGCAAGCAACTAACATTAACCTTCTTGGGCATATCCACGAAGTATTTACGGCGAGTGGTTTTCCTGGGCCAGGCACATTACTGGGTTAGGATTTGCAGGGGGCTAGCCCCCTGCACCCCCGTGGCTCTGCGAGGCTTCAACGAATAGACCCCCTGGATCCGCTTCGCGGATTCTTGGGTGCTGGAATGCAAGTAAATAGGGTTGTTGGCTTTCTACTCCAAAGTCCTATAGCAACAAGCTGTTAACAAATGTATAGTCTCAACTCCTTTGCAGCATTCTTCTTTTTCCAGAAAAAGAAGCAAAGAGCGTAGTTCTGCTTCGCAGAAGAATCTGGGGACCCAAACCTTCCGTGAAGCGGAACTATTGGGGCTTGGGCAACAACTCATCTTAGAGGACACTTCCTTTTCCAGAACAAGAAGCAAAAAGCGTAGTTCTGCTTCGCAGAAGAACCTGGGGACCTAAACCTTCCGCGAAGCGGAACTACTGGGGCCGAACTCGTCTTAGAGGACTCTTCTTTTTCCAGAAAAAGAACCACAAAGCCTTTTTCTGGTTCGCAGAGGAGCTTGGGTCCCACAGACAATCCGCGAAGCGGAACTACGAGGGCTTGGGAGCTAGCCCCCACAACTCA
The DNA here is from genome assembly GCA_030573635.1 of Blastobotrys ciferrii. NCBI lineage: Eukaryota > Fungi > Ascomycota > Dipodascomycetes > Dipodascales > Trichomonascaceae > Blastobotrys > Blastobotrys ciferrii. Next base: position 2,535 of record JAJMDO010000265.1, read on the forward strand.
TCTTAATATATTATAGGTCTCTTCTCTTTCCAGAAAAAGAAGCAAAAAGCATAGTTCTACTTTGCAGAAGAATTTGGGGGCCCAAATCTTCCGCGAAGCGGAACCAGGGGGGTTTGGGGGCTAGCCCCCAACAACTCATCTTAATACATTATAAGGCTCTTCTTAATACGGAAAAAGAAGCAAAAAGCATAGTTGTGCTCTGCAGAAGGCTTTGGGGACCCAAATCTTCCGCGAAGCGGAACCACGGGGGTTTGGGGGCTGGCCCCCACAACTCATCTTAATACATTATAGGTCTCTTCTCTTTCCAGAAAAAGAAGCAAAAAGCATAGTTCTACTTTGCAGAAGAATTTGGGGACCCAAATCTTCCGCGAAGCGGAACCACGGGGGTTTGGGGGCTGGCCCCCAACAACTGGCCTGATAGCACTCTTCTTATTCCAGAATAAGCAAAAAAGGTTGTTCTGCTTCGCAGAAGAAGATCACAGAACCTTCCGCGACGCGGAACCAAGGGGGTTTGGGGGCTAGCCCCCAAAAAAATGTTCAGTAAAAGAATGTTCTCCTGGTTTGTAGGGGGTCAGGGGGCGGGTTGGTAGTCCGGATAATTAATTTAAATTTGTTTTGTTGCGTGCTTAGTCAGCAAAATCGGGATGGGATTCACCAATCATCACCATTAAGGGACGGTGGGTGGTTTTGACAACTACGACCACCACCAGTTGCAGCGTAGCAAGCGATGGGACAAAACCAGTCGACACCTACGGAAGCTGGGCGACAGCAGCAGCAGGAACAGCAGCAGCGTGACAACAGCTCGTCGACTACAACGTCTTCGTCGAACGAGGACCTGTTGAACAGCAGCAGCCAAAGGACGACTACGCAAGGGGAGGGGGGTCATAGGACCCCGTCCAGCGTGGGGTCTGTTGATTCGCTGGGTCTTCCTTCTCAGGGAAGGAGATCTGGCCTGTCTGGGCTGAGCACGTTGAGGTTGAGGAGGAACGCAGCCAGCAGCAGTTTGAACACACCTGTTGGACAGGGTACGGAGGATATGGACACTACGGCCATGCCGAGCAGTTCGCGCAGACGCAGACGTACCAGCAGTAGTGATGAGATGACCTCGTCTGCAAGGTACAAGCGACGTCAGAGGACTAATACTCTGCGGAGGCTTACGCAGTTTGGCTCAAACTTCATGAACTCGCTCACTGCTGGCCAGCGGGAGGATGGCGAGCAGGAACAGCCTTCCACCTCCTCGTCCGTTGCAGACAATCGTCGTGGGAGTGTAGATATGTTGAGCAACGCACCTCCCTCGTCGTCGTCGTCGTTGATGGAACCTACATCTCCACAGACACAGCCACATTGGGGTGGCGGTGGCGGTGGCGGACCACAACCGGTGATAGTAGATTCGTCGCGACCTCACCCGACGACACGCAGGTCGCCGTTCAGCCTGCGGAGCAACCGGGGACATGTGGCTCCGGGAGCTGGCACGTCGCTGACGTCGAATAGCGATGGAGGATTTGAGAGCCAGGCAGCTATGCTGTCGCGACTGCTGGCGATTGCAGCGTCGGTGACGGCCACAACGCTTGTTGGCTCGTCGTATAGAGGTGGAGTTGGGTTTGGAAGGTCGTCAGATGGTCCGGCTTCTAATGATACTGACGACAGCTTCCACGGGTTTTTGGATGGACTGAACAATGGATTATTAGCCTCCGAGCTGTCAAATTCATTGGAAAATCCGGATGACCCCACAGGCCCTCGAAGAGCCCAAAACTTTTTCAGAATGTTCCGCTTCCCGCCATCCACAGACAGTTCGCCAGGCATGGTCCCCGTGCTTATCGTTGGGATCCGTGCTGTGGACAACAACGAAGAGGCCAACGCAGCCCCCACTGGCGACCCTTCGGCAACTGGGCCAGCCAACATGGCCGCAGATACTAACCCAGAGAATCTCTCCTTCTTCAATGCATCCTCCTCGCGGTCCATTCGAATGAATCGTTCCGCAAACAACAACAATAACAACAACACCTCCGCGACGACAACAGCAACATCAACGAACAATAGTAATAACAGTAATGAAGCCGAAACTAGCGAGAGGCGGCCACGACCCCCACGGACGGTGTATCTAGACGACGACGACGACGACTCCGATTCTGAAGACGAAACGATGAGTTTCCACAGTACACAGTCGTCTAGTCGTCCGGCACAATCCTTGCTGGATCGTCTGCGCTCACCGTTTGGCTCCAGCAATGCCGGTAGTCGAAACACCGCTGATATGCTCTTCGACGACATCTTTTCAGACAGAAACTTCTCCAATCTCCACGATCGCCAACACGAGCATCAAGAATCTACCCAACAACAAACAGAGCAACAAGAAAACACCCAGGGACGAGAACACACGCGCCAGTCATGGATTGTGTATGTGGTGGGCGGTACATATCCCGATAACCATCCAATCCTCCTCGCCCCATCATTATTCACAGATAACCCATCATATGAAGACCTATTAACACTCGAAAACTTCCTAGGACAGGCCAAACCGCCAGTCGCGACCCGTGAGGACATTGACAGCTCAGGAGGGATCATAAAAGTAGACAGCGAAGAGATTCGTCCAGGAGACCGCTGTCTCATCTGCCTAAGCTCGTACGAAACCGGCGAAGAATGCCGTCAGCTCAAAACTTGTGGCCACATGTTCCACAAAGAATGCATCGATCAATGGCTCATCACCGGCAGAAACTCGTGTCCCCTCTGTAGAGGCGAAGGCGTAAAACCACTCAACAGTGAAACACCCGCAGACGATACTCCTCCCGTCCCATAGTCTATTATATATACCCACAAATGCATTAAATTTAGAATATCGACTTTGGGGGGCACGCCCCCCAAACCCCCCTGGGTCGGCTTCGCCGAGGTTTGGGTCAAGAAGAAAGATTCTTCTGAACAGGAAACGTTTTTTGCTTTTTCTCTGGATTAATAAAGAACATTGTTAGTCAATTGATATTAGTTGGCTGTACTTCGTATTTCGTTAGATTTATTTATGGAAGAAAACAGGCAGGTATATATTGAATTTGGAAAGCGGTAGTGGTAATTTTACCAAGGGGGGTCTGGGGGCATGCCCCAGAAAGCTAGCCTATCTACTATTAATATGTTTTTATTGAAAATGGAGGAGTGTTCGAAAAAGGAAATGATGTGCGGGACGCGTTTGGGTTGCGACGCGTAGTGCTAATTGGACTTTATTTTTTTGTTAACGCGTATGGAAGGCGAGTGAAGCAAAAGGACAAGAACGAGGACTTTTGAAGGTAAGGAGCGATCTTGATATTGGAATGTACAGGGCCTAATGTGAGAGTATAGGAATGCCGCCGCAGTTTGATTTCGGTCCATTACCGACTGGCGCGGAGGCGTCGAGTGGTGAAGATGGATCACAGCAGAAGGGAAAGGCAAGGTTATCTTCTAGTTCGAATGTTCAGCTCAGTCCTGGGAAGAACAAGAGGACTAAGGCTGAGATGAAGACGCCGGTGAAGACGTATGGGTATCTCGAATCAAAGCAGCATCGAAATCAAGAGCTTAGTTCTGCTGGTGATGAAGCGTCGGTGAAATGGCAGAGTTCTTCACCCGTTCGTCCAGAGGAAGACTGTCTGAATTGTCTACCACGGAATGAGCTGGCAATTAATACTTTTGCTGAGTCGGTGCCTATAAGCGATCCCACAACCGATCTGGATAACAAGTTCAAATCATTGTCCCGGTCGAACAGTGATCTCAAGAATACTAGGAAACGCGCAGCTGGTGGTAGATTGAGGCCTTCTAATCCGGAAAAGGCCAGACATTTGTTTTCTCCGGGATATCGAAGGTCTTACTCTGCCGAAGCTTTTCGGCCAGGAGCTGGAAGACGTGGGTTGGGTGATCTGTTGGTAGATTCTAATGTTAGTCGATCCAGGAGTGAGACTCAACCAAAGAGAGACAATGATCCGTTCAGCATACAAGCAGAAGACGACAGTGGCGATGATACGGAGCTGGCAAAGGCGCTGGCGGCTACCCCGAGCTCGCCACCAATTAGGGCGGAGGATCTCGGGATTGACAACAAAGAGAATATAGCGCCACTTAATGACCAAGAGGAAGACGAAGAAGAAGAAGATGATGATGACTTTGATATGACAGTTCTAAATGAGCAGATCAAGCGCCGTGAAGCTAGCCAGTCGTTTACAGCTGCCAAAGCCGTTGATCCGCGGAGTGAAACCGATTCATCTGAGTTTGATGAATTAGAGCTGGTCAACTATCTGCAAGCTAAGGGGTACCCGGATGTGAGCAAAGAAGATGTCGAGCCGATTGGTGGTGATGATGAACGTCTACCGAAGGCTGAGGACTTTGAGGATGATGAATCTGATTCGGATATGGACATTGATGCCGCGGTTGGTAAATTGATTGAAGAACGAGATAAGGAAAACAACTCTCGAGCAGACTTCAAGAATGCAAAATCTGTGCGGACGAGGCAGGATTCCCCGGAAAGGCCGTCTTTCAAATGCGTGGTGAACAAACCGAATCTGCATAGGTATGTTGTGATGTCAGTTGAAGAGGGCACGTACAGTCCAGAAAAGTTTCCTAACCTTGTTCGTGATCAATTAGTGTTAACCGTGATGGACACGACGACGATTCGAAAGACCGTTTACCTAAGAGATGAGTGGCTGGCAGTAACTCCTCAAACCGGGGATGTTATTCAAGTGGTTGGAAATTATGATTCATCAGAAACCGCCATTGTTGTGGAGAAAGACAATCAAAACCTGTTCATTCTACATCCAGATTACCTGGTGAACTGTACCCATATTGCCGAATCGTTTTACTGCCAGCGAAAAGTGGTCATTCGTGACCGCATGAGGAGTGCTGCAGACTTACCCAACAAGGCCATGTTTTACGGCGACGTTATCCATTTGCTGTTTCAAACGTGTCTAGCCGAGGGAGATTTTAGCGACAAGTTTATGAAAACCACACTGCGGCGTTTAGTGGAAACACAGTTTTTCGAAACCCTTTTGTTGATTGGATTGAAGTTGAAGGACACTCTGGAGGAGTTGGAGGATAGGTTGCCCCAGCTACAGAGATGGAACAGCATTTACTTTCGGTATGAGCCGTTGCAGACTTCGACAGTATTTGAGCACCGCAATCCCAATTCTATGGCCTTGGTGTCTGCCAGTAAAGTGATTGCCATTGAAGAGGAAGTTTGGTCTCCATTGTTCGGTCTCAAGGGTAAAATTGACGTTACTATGCAAACCACTCTACGGGATGGTGTGATACGAGGGAATTATCTAGCGCCCTTGGAAATCAAAACATCAACCAATACACGAAGCATGGCCCATCGTGCCCAAACCACTCTTTATTCATTACTGTTATCCGACCGATATGGCATCCCCATAAAACACGGGTTGCTGGTTTACAGCCATGCAGGAGAGGTGGTGAGAATTCCAAACTTCCAGGATGAAATTCGGAATCTATTATCCAGAAGAAATGAAGTGGCCCTATATTCCAAAAACAATTCCACTTATCCGGAAATGGTACGAGCTCCCGAAAAATGTCGGACGTGTAATCGACGGGACGTTTGCATGCTTTTTCACAAGATCGTTGAAGACGGTACCGAAGAAAGTAGTGGTGTTGATGAAATCTTTACATATGAAACCGAGCATATCACCGATACCCACAAAGACTTTTTCAGACATTGGAATGATTTGCTAGACAAAGAAGGGCAGGATATGAACAGGCATCTGAAGGAGATTTGGACCATGACTAGTCAAGAAAGAGAACAGGTTGGTAGATGTTTCGGAGAGCTAATAATCAAGCCAACAACTGGAGGTGCCAAGCAGGCAAGCAACGGTAGATACACTTATCAGCTGACTCGAACGGATACAAATGACCGTATAAACTATAACTACAATGATTCTCATTTGACTTCGGGCGATCTCATCATTGTTTCAGACGAATCGGGCAAAATCTGTCTCTCACGAGGCATTCTGAGAAATGTCAACCGGTTTGAAATCGAAGTCGAGACTTATTCAGCTATCGAATTCGTTGCAACAAGATTGGCTGGATTTCAAAGGGACGACAATCAACTTTTCAAGAGTGTTGTTCCTGGAAAGAATGAAAAGGTTGCTGGTCAGAAGCTCAAGTTTAGAATAGACAAGGATGAGTTCGGACATGCAATGGCATTAGCCCGAAACAATCTAGCTCAGCTGTTCACTCGAGATGATGGAGATCAGAAAACACGTGAATTGGTGGTTGAAAAGCGAGCGCCCCGGTTTGACGTTTCAAAGAAGGTGGAATATTCTGATGAAGTGAAAAAGTTCAACCCTGATCAACAACGGGCTATCGACATGGCTATGATGGCCGAGGATTACACACTCATTCTTGGCATGCCAGGCACTGGCAAAACCACTACCATTGCTGCATTGATTCGATCGATTGTTGCCCAAAACAAAACAGTGTTGATAGCTTCCTACACCCATTCTGCGGTCGACAACATTCTCATCAAGATTAAAGATTCTGGGTTCAAAATAGCTCGAATAGGATCAAAAGGTCGAGTACATCCTGAAGTTGCCCATATGGTCCCTAGTGTGGATATCACCCTAGATGGGGATCTCGAAGATCTTGAGCACAAGGTCAAATCTGCCTATTACGACCCACCTGTAGTGGCTACAACCTGTCTTGCCATCAACAATTGGATTTTTACCAAACGAAAGTTTGACTATTGCATAATCGACGAGGCGTCCCAAGTGACGCTTCCAACATGTATCGGTCCGTTGAGATACGCAGACAAGTTTATTCTTGTCGGAGATCATTACCAACTTTCTCCTCTGGTTAAAAGTGCTGATGCACTTAGCGGTGGTCTTGATTTGAGTTTGTTCAAGTATTTGTGTGAGACACATCCGTCAGCCGTCGTGAACCTAGCACATCAATATCGAATGTGTGAAGACATTATGTTTTTGTCCAATAATTTGATTTACGACGGACAGCTAAAGTGTGGTACCAAAGAAGTTGCTGAGCAAGTCTTGCAAATCCCAGATAAACCTAATCTGTCGAAGTTTACAGCCGAAAACCTTCCCGACAACGACTGGTTGGGCTATGTTATGAAAGAAGAGTAAGTGTACAACACCCTTCTTATCCTTTTCCAATACTAACGTTCCATTTTTTTTAGATCACGCGTCATGTTTCTCAACACCGACGAAGTACCCGCCACAGAGACCTATAAGAACGAACGGATCCAGAACCCAGCGGAAGCTGAAATCGTACGACAAACTGTTGAGGCATTGTGCGAATGTGGAGTGCCCGAAAGTAACTTGGGTGTGATAACAGTGTATCGGTCACAATTGAAGCTCCTTCAACAAAACCTGAGGCAAAGAAAGGGTCTGGAAATCCTCACTGCAGATCGATTCCAAGGACGAGACAAAAACTGTATTATCATTTCATTAGTACGAGCCAACAATAAAGGCAACGTTGGTGACTTGTTACGTGACTGGAGAAGACTCAATGTTACCTTCACACGAGCAAAGAGCAAGCTGATCATCATCGGTTCACGCAAGACCCTGGAGGCTGCCGAAGCCTTGAACGAATTCCTCAAACTCATCGACAGTAAAGGATGGATATACAACCTTCCGGAAAGTTGCATCCGACAATATGAATTCCCAATGCCATTGCCTACCCCACAGAAAACCGCATCGACCAAAAAGCATAAGGTGTCACAGGGCCAGGAGGCACCAGGATCACCTACACCAAAAAGATCACAAGAAGGACGACAAGTGTTGAGTGCAAAGGCGTTGTCGAACCGGCCATTGTTGTCGGAGGTTTTGCAAGAGTTCAAACCTTCGGGCCGGTAGTGAAAAATTCAGCCGACATATTGCATCATCAACCCAACACCACGACTAATCATCATCACAACAAACAGGACAAGATGGCCGGCGACGAACTGGTAAAGTCAGAGGACTCCAATCACCCAGCGAATGTGATCTGTGATCTCTGTAGTCTCTTCTTCGAGAAGGACTGGGTCGTGGGAACTGGAGGTGGAATGAGTATTCGCGACGGCAACACTGTATATCTAGCACCATCGGGAGTACAGAAAGAGGCATGTTTTATTTATTAGTGAGCATATTATATATACCAACAATGTATTACTAACACGGCACTGTACAGAGAATGAAGCCCGAGGACTTATTCGTCATGGATCTCCAAAGCGGCAAATACCTAAGAACACCTCCCGTCTACAAGCCATCAGCATGCACACCACTCTTCCTTGCTGCCTACACTCAGCGAGATGCCGGTGCATGCATCCACACCCATTCACAAGCGGCAGTCATGGTGAGTCTACTATACGACAAAGAATTCCGAATATCCAACATTGAACAAATCAAAGGCGTACCAAAAGTCACTGAACCAGGCAATCTGAGCTTCTTTGACACCCTAGTAATCCCAATCATCGAAAACACTGCCCACGAAGAGGATCTGACCCCCGATCTTGAAAAGGCATTGCAAGAATACCCAAGTGCCTCTGCCGTTATTGTTCGAAGACACGGCATCTACGTCTGGGGACCCAACGTTTGGAAAGCAAAGATCTTGAACGAATCCATTGACTATTTAATGGAACTAGCGATTAAAATGCGTTCCTTCGGTATCGTCACCGATGGTCCAATTGGCTCTGAACGTCAAACTAGAACAAAATAAACTGTATACTACTCTCCAATCAACACTCCCCAGTTAGCATTGCAAGGAGCCGTGGCTCTGCGAGACTTCAGCGAATAGAAACAACTGACCATAACCCAAATAACGAGCGAAGCGAGCCCTGGGGTCTGGTGGCGTGCCCCCAGTAACACCTACTTGTGGGTTAGGTTTGCAGGGGGCCAGCCCCTGCACCCCCGTGGCTCTGCGAGGCTTCAACGAATAGAAAAAACTGACCATAACCCAAATATCGAGCGAAGCGAGCCCTGGGGTCTGGGGGCGTGCCCCCAGTTGTGGGTTAGGTTGGCAGGGTGCCAAGCCCCAGAAAATTGTGGGTTAGGAAAGACTTCGCGTAGTGACGCGCGACGCGTTGGAGGATTAAATTTGGGTTGAACGCGTAAATTGAAAGTTGAAGAGAAACTTTGAATCGTATGGAGATTGGTTCAGGGCAGAATAGCTCAGCGGTTGATCCGGAGCTTAAGGCATTTATCACCAATCTGGTGTCTGCGCTTGGTGGGCCGGACCTGGCTCAGGCCCACAAGCCATATAAGCTTGGTGATGATGCAATGGCCTGTCTTCGAGATATCAAGAGGTGGATCAAAGGATATGATGAGAGAATGGACCGATGGGATGTTGCGAGAGCGATTTCTGAGACTTCATTGGTTACCTTTGATTTGGTAGAAATTCTTACGAAGTGGGAATTAGAGCATCAGGGAGCTTCGTCTGGAGGGAACCGACCTAGTCGACATATGGACCGAATAGCTCTAGCATGCTTGGAGCTTTTGGTTCCGCTGACGTGGCCCTTGGAACTGAATCGTACCACCTCTACGAACAACCATTACAAGCATGCTCCGTATCTGAACGCTGCTCGAATTCGATACAAGAAGGCGATTATGAACCATCCCCAGAAGGCTGTCTTGAGGGCGATTCTGCGACTCGCCATTCCAGTGCTTCGTACTGACGTCAGGGCAAGGACGATAAGAGACGAGGGCATTTTGAAGTTGGTAGTATTCTTTTTTCGGAACATTTTGGCCATTGACCCGCCGGAAGCACAGCTTTACGATGTCAACAACGACGTTTCACGAGTCAATACCGTAATGGCCTTCCAGGAGCAAAGCGTGTTGGACTTTTTGAATATGCTGGCGTCCGGCATGGGTAAGGACTTTGTCGGCCAAGATACAGCTGTGCTGGAATGCCTGTTCTACATGCTTCGTGGGATTGAGGCTACAGAATTATATTCTGAGGTGTCAGGTGAAGTGCGTAAAAATCCAGCCAACAGCAGCTTGGAAGAATTACTCGACCAAGAAAAGGAGCTCAAAAAGAAGAATCACATGAACAGCTCGTCTCGACATAGTCGATTTGGAACAATGGTGTCGGTGAACTTCCAGAATGAGGGCAGATACACAGTTTCAGGCCAAACAGCCTTGAACAATACCACCTCTTCCTTGGACAAGCTGGACCAGAACAAGAAATGGCGAAAACGGTCTAATCCCAAAAAGGGCAAAGGGGTAAGTACAGAATTTTCAACTCCCGGAACAAAATCCAATCTACTTTTTCCTTCTGAAAATCACTACTGGGCTAGGTTGCAGGGGGCCAGCCCCCTGCACCCCCCGTGGCTCTGCGAGGCTTCAACGAATGGAAAGAATGAACCACTACCCATAACCTCGAGCGAAGCGAGCCCAGGGGGTCTGGGGGGGGGGGGCACAGAAAACCAGTTGTGGATTAGGATATTCCAGGGGAGAAGTAAAAATGATGATACTAATGTTGTGAAATTAGGGAGCGTGGAATATTGAGGTTCCATTGACTGAACAAGCGACTAATGTGTTGACTGAGTTTGTTGAGAATTTTTTGGATGGCGGGTTTAACCCACTGTTCATTGCTGTTAGGAAGCTTATAGAACAAGAAGTGGACAGACTGTTTGACTGTCATCGGATGCATTACCTGTTTTTGGTGGGATGGTTTTTAGAAGCAGAAATGTTGCGGCGGAAGCGGCAAAGGGCACAAGGTAAGGGAAATGAAGATTTTGGGCTTGTTGGAGCTGCGTTGCATCAGAATAATTTTGTCGTGTTGATGAAGTTGATGATGGAGTCGTTTGAGCGAGGAGAAAAACAGAATTTTGACGTTTTGTATGCCAGTATGTTATGCTTTACCCAAATTCTCTATGTGGTGAGGGAAATGGAGTCCACAGGAAGCGACGATGACAAGGATATTGCCGAAAACATGAAACTGCGGTTGTTTTATGAAGAGCAGTCGTTGAATGTGTTAGCACTGCTGCCTAGGACTGCCCTTAAGGAGCCAGAGCCGTTCTTAAAAGCTGCCATCGAGTTGAACCACATCCTTTTGAAGATGCTGGAGGCGTTTTCAAAGCAGCATACGGCGCTGTATATCAAGTCAAAGCGACGAAGACGAGCTCGGCGTAAGGCAGCCGCGAAGAAGAGTAATGAGGATGAAATTGAGGACGATAACGAAGAGGATGATGAGGACGTTGAGGATGAGGCTGAAAGAGTTACAAAGGAACTCAAGTTTGAGTTCTCCAAATTTGAAACCAAGTTCATTAATGAAGAAACCATGGATACATATAAGCGGTTCTTTAACAATTACAATGAACTGACACATCAGGAAATTAAGTGGGTTCTGACGTTTTTCCACCGGGTGTTTGTCAAGAGGGAGGTGCATTGCTTATTGTTTGGGTTGGATTTTATGCGTTTGCTGGATGTGGTCCTGAGCACTAGAGATGGATTACCGCCTAATCACAAGTCCCGTCCGGAGGTTGAGAGCTTTTGTCGATTCTACATGGCTAAACTGAGAGATGCGTTGTCAAGAACACCGTCCTTGTATGTGGAATTGCTCTTTGCCAAACTGCCAGAGCACATTCATTACCTTGATCATGGATACGACGAGGTCAAGAAGTCGCATCAATACAAGTTTAGTGCTGTAATGCAGTTTTACGAAGAAGCTGCAAAGTTCTCAGAGGAAAAACAGTTTGCCATTGTCATTGCTGCATTGTTGGATGACGATAAGCTCAGTTTGGTTGAGTGGCTCACCGAGAGACTTATGGAGCTTGTCGATGAATTTCGAAAGGCTCACGAAGCGAGGGATGGCGAGATGCATGGCTACATGCAAGAGCTCATCACAGATGACCCGGATAAGAAGACTTCGATGAACAAGGACGGCAAGTTCCGGCTTCTTTTGGACATGATTGGGTTTGAAGTTCCGTATTTGAACCACGAGCGCTGCATTCTACCTGGAATGGTGCCCATTTCAAGAATTGAAAGCGCTATCCGTTATTTGAAGACGTATATGGTGGAAACCATCGACCTCGATGGGCATTTCGCTGCCGAATACTTGCGGAACCCACAATCCAGAGCTAAAAGAGACCGATATGAAGCCGACTCCGGGATTGACGATGACGACGACGACAGCGACAACAATGACGCTTTCAACGACTCCCGGTTTGCTGCACTACCCGAGGAAGAGCGTGAGAAACGAAAGGCTCGAAACAAAAAGAGCTCCTCCTCCAAGAGGAGAAAGAAGAACGACAGCAAAAAAGATAGCGAAGCGGCAAAAGAAAGAAAACGGCAGGAACATGAACGAATGCGAACATTTAAGAGTTCAGTCGACATCTCTCCCTCAGACGACGAGACTGACGAAGAACGTGATCGAGCATTCTTTGAAGCTGAAGCTCGTCTTCGAGCCAAGCTGGCAGCCCAGCTCGGTAGCATGGGCACAAAAATTCCAGACAAAGATGTCGCAGACAGCCTCTATAGAGAGCTCAACGAGCGATGGCGTAACAACGCCGACGCAGAAGACGACGATGGCCTCGCCCCATCATCCTCTTCCGCATCTCCAGAACCACAAACAGCCCCCGATCAACAAGCATCATCCACCAACCAGAAAACTAACAACAATGACGACCTCGCATTGTCGGACAAAGACGACGACACCCATCCAAATGGATCTAACCCACCTAGGCTCGTTGACGATGAAGACGAAGAAGAAAGCCTATTTGTCTCTAACAACGACAATGACCCACAAAAACAAACCCGCCGTCCAAGAACTATCACCCTTAGCGACGATGGTGACTAATCTTATTTAATTCAATCACACTACTTTTCACCTCAAAGTCACTTTTTTGGGCAATTCTATCCTAACCCAGGTGCGTTGTTTTCTGGGTGCACTCCCCCAGACCCCCAGGGGTCGCTTCGCTCGAGGTTTGGGTTATGTTCAATTCTTTCTATTCGTTGAAGCCTTGCAGAGCGACAGGGGTGCAGGGGCCCGCCCCCTGCAAACCTAAGCCAGAACGAGGGCTTTCTGGGGTACGCCCCAGACCCCTTGGCTCGCTTCGCTCGAAGCAATGGGTAGTGTTCTATTCTTCTATTTGTTGAAGCCTTGCAGAGCCCTTGGGCTCGCTTCACTCGAGGTCTTGGGCTATGTTCAACGGTTTCTATTCGTTGAAGCCTCGCAGATCCACGGGGGTACAGGGGACTGGCCCCCTGCAAAACCTAACCCAGTAGTTGTGTTCTGGGGCCCAGCCCCCAGACCTCCAGGGCTCGCTTCGCTCGAGGTTACGGGTTATGTTCAGTTGACAGTTGACAGTTGACATTTAATCAGTTTATTATAGAGTCGCCAGGCGCATCCACTCGGAGTTAAACCCGGAATAAGTCACGAAGACCATGCCAGACTCTTGATCCAATACATAAAATTATTTCTTATTGTTCTTTCCATTTCGTGTGCTTTTGCACTTGTTTGTCTCTTTGCTTCCACTCATCATCTCCGCTTTAGCGACTCAGTCAGACCCGAATTCAGAAGAATCAGCCTGCTGTGACGTAGCCTGGATTGCTTCCAACTACCTGCTACTAGACTGATTGATTTGGCACACTTCGAGCTTCGCTGTGTCATTTTTTCGTCCAGCCGTGATAAACTCCGCCGTTGCTTGGAGGCCTTCCTTGGTATTCAATAAAATTGGCAACTCAAGATTCGGAAACACCTTCGGACAGCTACCCATAGCCTCGAGTGAGCCCAAAAACCACTACTAGGTTATATATAGGTGGTCCATAACTTGTGCGGTCGGACCAGTACTATATATATATACATGTTGCGCCTAGTTGCTGACGATATCTTGGCCATAGGCCTTTGCTCGTAAGCAATTAATACTGTTAATTAATGTGCGCGCATCGCGTTCCCGGTATGGAATTCTTGCAATTGTGTATATAAAGCCACTAGGAACATCGGTGCCAACGGTGCGTTTTACTGCGTTCGGCTATTGGTACAACAGGAATATTCTTATAGAACAATGAGGATTTGTCAGAGAGAAGTGCTACTCTGGCTCAGGGGTGTAGTGAGTTGTCTTTAGCTGACAAGCTCTCTGGGGACAACCGGAACCCCGACGTCGATCACTCGGGTTTTGATGCTGGGTTTGGTGATGAGGCTGAGACAGAACAGAACATTGTAACTGTGGATTATGAGAAAGTGACTGACATAAGGTCCGCAATAGAAGATGCTGTTAAGATTAAATATGCTGATGACGAGGACACAATTCTCGCAATCGTGAACTACCCTATCAGTGAGAAAGAGAATCTAGACGCGGCACTGGAGAACCAAAACGTCAGACGCCCCAGCTACGTTTCCGTGAAGGACCAGAAACTCAATTACTTCATTGTCATGTCACAGACTCCTGGGCATATAGGACTGGTGAAGAACATAAGGAGCATGCTGGATGAGAAGTTAGGTAATGGCCGAGATTATATTTTGGAACCCGAGGAGAGATCTACTTTGTATGACTGTAGTGTGATTTCTGACGTCGGTGTTTCATCAATTTTTAAAAAATGGTATTACAACGATACGACCGAGTCCTATAAAAGCGAGTGTTCACCAACGGTCATCGAAGTTGCTTGGACGCAATCGATGGCAGATGTAAGGCGAACGGTTGAACTTTTGCACCAACAGAGCAAGTTTCAATGTGAACAGACCGTTGTACTCTGCCTGAACTCAGGCTCTTTAACACTGAAGGTCCAAGTGTTGGACTTCACTGTGCAAAGCCTTATTTGGGTTGCTAGGGAGAAAAGTCATTTGTTCGGCTTTGAGGATTGTTTGGCATTTTACAAATGCCTCCGCTACAAAATAAGCGAACAAATCGATCTAACTGAATGTTTTATTGCATTGATGGTGAGCATGAAAGGCCGATCATTTGACGAATTTTGGGCAGAGTCGTTAATTAAACCCAAATGGATTGCAGGAACACTTTACCGCAATTATTTTCCCGGGGTAGACGCTCATATACTAAATGCGGAGAGGTATCTTGAAGAGCTATATGATTGTGAACGTACGTTGCCAACGAGTCTGAGTTCAGAGAAACAACGGTGCTGGGAATTAAGTCTAATTGAAGGCGAAGCTGAACTAGATGATTTTGAACAGTGCTTTCTACTGATGAGCACCTTTGTGATTCAAGACTTCGATGTTCGCATGTCAGATTTCCTCTCTGAAAAACGGATTGAGTTCTCTCTTCGCACGAGAGCATTACGAGGGCATGACACAGTACCGACAATGGGCACACAGCCAATGTTACGATTCGACAAGGACGATCTGAATGACCTGTATTAAGTATGCATTCAACATCACCTTGAGAGCCTATGGAGGCTACCAGTCTTGGGCTACAGTTGTCTGACAAGGGCCGGCCTTAAATGGCATTTGACGTTGAGGGGCATAACCGATTTGGCTGGTGATAATCAAACGCTAATCAATCGACTCGAGGAATATGATAGGAACATGGTTGATATGGTTGGAGACAAGGATCGAGTATTTGTTCCCCTCACTGAGGGGCGAGTTTTGTCCATTCCCCGGCCTTTGGGAAAGATCTGACGCAACTATTACATGATTGTACCGTCCGAAAACCATGTCACTAAACGGTTGCTTTCCCAAATCGTGGGAACCTATGATGAAAATATCAGCGAGAAATTTCTATTCGGAGAAGCTGTGAAAATGATAGGCAAGAAAACATGGAATAACGTCGACACAAACGCTATAGAATTGAGCTAATAAACTCTTTCTCCTTGTAAATACCAAACAATTTCTGCAGTTTATGGGCCGTGCTGGAAGTTAACCTCAACCCAATCCTAACCCCGAAGTGCATTTCTTGGTAGACTCCTCCAGGGTCGGCTTCAGCGAAGCAGGGGTAATTCCAATCTTCATTTCGGCGGAGGCGACCAGGGGGTCTGAGGCATGCTCCAGAAACCAGTCCTGGGTTAGGATGGCAGGGGGGCAGCCCCCTGCACCCCCGTGGCTCCGCGAGGCTCCAACGAATATAAAGTACAGAACACTGTCCATAACTTCGAGCGAAGCGAGCCCTGCGGGCCTGGGTTGATTGTTTTTTGGGGGCACGCCCCCAAACCCCCTGGGCTCGCTTCGCTCGAAGGTATGGGTATCCGTGATCTAACAAAGCTTTTTGTCCTTTTCTAGGAAAAGAAGAATACTACTAGTATAGCCAGTTATGTATCAGCGTTAGGATTGCAGGACTCGAAGCTATCGTAAATTCCCGGTATAGTATCGGATTCAAGCTGTAGGAGGGGTTGACTCTAAATAGAGGAAGCCCAGAGTGAATTAAGCAGGAAAGAATCAATCAACCAAGGTCAATCCAAACAGTCAATAAACCTGAACAACCATGGTCTTCCCACTAAAACTGCTTTAGCATCTTTTCAGGAAAAGAAGATGCCGCAGAACTAATTGTTACTTTGCGGGGCGAGTTTCAGGTATTGAGGACATTTCTGCGAAGCAGAATTAACGCTTTTGCTTCCTTGAAACGTCATTGCAACAGTTAGTTGCTTGGATACTTGGTTTTAATCGTGGAAGCACACGCTAGGCCACACATTCGAATCCGGAATCCCCCATTGTGAGGCGAATAGTGGGTCGGTCACGCGACTCCAGTGGCAAATGCGCGCCAAGTTCGAATATAAAGGTCGAAATCCCCCTAGTATGTGGTCCTTATAGGATCCGAGGCCCCTTTGGGCCATTAATTCAAGTGGTGTACCGTTTACGGTAGCCCGAAATGGCGGATTGCGTGCGCTGCGCTGCAAGTCTTTCTCCAACTTGAAGTGTCCACGCTTGGATGTTTTTTACAAATTCCTGAGCGTAGAAGAGGAAGCCGTCTTGCGTGATCCTATTTAACTTCCCCTAAAAGTAAAAAACTCGCTTCGGAAGTTTTTCGGCCACTCGATGTTTTCAACTCGAATAGCCGTCTCTTCACGGATATTCGGGTTAAAATTAAAGCCACGACTGATCTAACAGCGAATATATGACTTATCTTTTTCTGGGGCCAGCCACAGACCCCGTGGTTCCGCTTCGCGGAAGGTTAGTCCAGGGTCTTCTGCGAAGCAGAGCTACACCTGGATTCTTCCCTGCGAAAGGAAGAAAGAGCCCAACCGATTTAAGATATACATCTTATGTCTTTCAGCGATCAGCCTCTTCGCCTGGTGGCTCCTTGCGAGGCCTTATTGAATAGAAGAATAACACATCATCCACAAAATGGAGCGAAGCGAGCCCAGGGGGCCTGGGGGCGTGCCCCCAGAAACTATTTCTGGATTAGGTTTTGCAGCGGCCTCCATTGCTTCTCCACGTCCAACTACAGACCTTCTTTCCAGAAAAGAAACAAAAACGCTTGCTCCGCTTCGCGGAAGGCTAAGGAAGGCTCCTTTGCTTCCCCGTGTTCAACTATGTATTGTCCTTGATGGAAAACAAGTTCTATAGCTGGGTGCTTCTTTCGCTTCGCAGAAGTATAGATTACTACAAGAGCTAACCCTTTGACTTCTCCACGCGTTGAATTAGAACTCTACTTTTCAGACAAGTTAAATTCGCCCCAAACCTTCCGCGAAGCGGAACCACGGGGGTGCAGGGGGCTGGCCCCCTGCAAACCAAACCCAGATGTAGTTTTCTGGGGGCACGCCCCCAGACCCCCTGGGCTCGCTTCGCTCTAGGCTTTGGGTAGTGTTCTTTTCTTTCTATTCGATGAAGCCTCGCAGAGCCACGGGGGTGCAGGGGGGCTGGCCCCCTGCAAACCTAACCCAGTGTTGTTTTCTGGAATATCAGGAGTAATAGGACCGTTGCAAAGAATTAAATAAATATATTATACAAGGGTGTTATACGGCATGTTTTGTAGTGCCGATTTTGCTGCCTCTTACCTACGCTTCAGTTAGAAGGGGAGTATGGGTTGAAGGGGGTAACACTTACGCTGTTCCAGTCGATTTTCTGGTCAATTTCGTGGTCAATTAAGCCACACACCGCCACAGATTCGCCACGCAGCAGATACAGGCCTAATTGTATTGTTTCTGCAGGCTCGTCTGGGGATATTATTCGCTCCGTGGTATCTGCCAGAATCAGGTTCGTGGACTGGTCGTATCCCTTGAGGACGCCCACGAAGTACCGTCCGTCTGTCGTTATGATGGCCACATTTTCTACACTCATTAGTACTCGTTCAACAGTCACAATCGCCGTTCTTACTGTCTATGTATCCACTAAGACTGGACATGATATCTGTGGTGGACGAAGGTGTGTGAAGCTAGTTGGGAGAAGTACCTACAACAGAAACATCAACAAACCCACCACACCAGACTGGTCTCTATGATGCCATGCAACGACGCGGAGCAGGCATAACCGAGGTCGAGAAGGAGAAGGTCTTGGACGAGTTCCGCCAGAGCAGCCTGCGCCCCCTCACCAGAGACACCCGTTTCGCCGTCGGTGAGGTCAGGCAGACCCCTAACCGACCTACAGCTTCATCCGAACAGGAAAAAGACAAGAAACGCGGAAAGAAAAGGAAAGCCATCTTAAAGCGGCTTCCAAAGGACCGCGAGGACTACTCCCGCGAGGAGAAAATCGCCATCGACGTCATGTCGCACCTCCCAGGCTCCACCATCAAAACCAAGCCCCAACTCCAATCAGTCATCGACTCTTTACTCCCCGGCTACGACCCAATAGACGTCCTCAAAGCCCTGGCAAAGCTAGGCGAGGAACTCGCCCATCAGCCCTCCCAAGATTACCTCTCCATCTCCTCCTCCTCTCACTCTAAATACTAACCTAAAAAAACTCACTTCTGGTTGAAACAAATCCTGGGTTAGGATTGCAGGGGGCCAGCCCCCTGCACCCCCGTGGCTCTGCGAGGCTTCATCGAACACTACCCAGAGCTTCGAGCGAAGCGAGCCTAGGGGGTCTGGGGGCGTGCCCCCAGAAAACATCACCTGGGTTAGGGTTTTGCAGGGGGCCAGCCCCCTGCACCCCCATGGCTCTGCGAGGCTTCATCGAACACCGCCCATAAACTCGCGAAGCGAGCCCAGGGGGTCTGGGGGCGTGCCCCCAGAAAACAACCTGGGTTAGGGTTTGCAGGGGGCCAGCCCCCTGCGCCCCCCTGGCTCTACGAGCCTTCATCGAATAGAACCCAACTCTCGGCGAAGCCGACCCGGGGGGTCTGGGGGCGTGCCCCCAGAAAACTGGGTTAGGGTTTACAGGGGCCAGCCCCCTGCACCCCCGTGGCTCTGTGAGGCTTCAACGAATACAACCCAACTCTCGGCGAAGCCGACCCAGGGGGTCTGGGGGCGTGCCCCCAGA
>JAJMDO010000266.1:0-21282 GCA_030573635.1 Blastobotrys ciferrii
TCATATATAACCCGTCACGATGCATTCATATATTATTAAACATTTCGCGATAGCTATGTTGTTTCATGAGCTTTCTGTCATCAACAGCCTCATGTTTCATATCCCCATACAGTAAACTGAAACGTGTTCTCAGATAGAAAATCAATAGAAATAATTTATGATTCAGTTGCTGCTACATACAAATGGTGGGCCCTGGGTTGTTGTCTTGCCACCGGGCCGACGTTCGCGTTGATGCGCGCAAAGTCACCACGTCCCTCCGACACCATCAAAAACAGATAATCGTGAATTCTTGACTTGGGATATATAGCTTTATAGACATTATCGGCTAACTAACGTTATAGTTTAGCACAGTAACCGGGGTGGTACAAGCAGGATTAAAATTATGGGACAACAGGGGTACGAATACGGCAGAGCATCCTTGGGTGTTCATGCTGATGACCATTTGAGCACCACACGAGATGTAGCGGCCCCTATCAATGTGTCTACCACTTACAAGTATGACTCAGACCCAGAGAAACTCCGGGTTCCCGATTTGGACGAGGATTGCTATTCGCGAATTTCTCAACCAAATTCAAGACGTGCTGAAGAGATCTTGGGTAAATTGCTTGATGGTAATGCTGTTGTCTACTCATCGGGGTTGTCAGCCTTCCATGCTGCCATGCTGTACTACAACCCGAAGCGGGTATTTATTGGAGATGGGTATCATGGCTGTCACAGCGTATTGGAAGTATTGAAACGAAATTACAAACTGGAGGTTCTCCCACTGAACTCTGACCCGGCAAAGATTCAAAAAGGTGACGTCATTCATTTGGAGACTCCAGTTAACCCCACAGGACTTGCGTTTGACATTGAATACTTCGCCAAAATTGCTCACGCTCAAGGTGCTTATTTAGTTGTGGACGCTACTTTTGCTCCTCCGCCGCTGTCGCAGCCATTTAATCATGGTGCTGATATGATCATGCACTCAGCTACAAAGTATTTTGGTGGCCATTCTGATATGTTGGCCGGCGTTCTTGTCACTAAGGATCAAGAGGTTAAGGAAAATTTGCTAAATGACCGCCATTGCATGGGAACCATTAGTGCTTCCTTAGAATCTTGGTTGTTGCTGCGTTCCCTTAGAACATACGACCTTCGCATCACGGCACAACAGCAAAGTGCCCTGAAGGTTATCAAATTCCTCACCGAGAATAAGGACAACTTCCCAGCCCTCGATAAGGTGTACCATTCTTCTCTACAAGTTGAAGAGTTTGTTAAACGCCAACTTCCCACTGGTGGATCCCCTGTTTTCTCCATTGAGCTCAAAACAAAGGATCTTGCCAAAACCTTCCCATCAAAGCTCAACTTGTTCCATCATGCAACATCTCTTGGCGGTGCTGAGAGTTTGATTGAGTGGAGAAAGCTCAGCGACGAAAACGTCTCGGATCGTCTTCTTAGAGTATCCATTGGCGTTGAAAACACCGAGGATTTGATTGAAGATCTGCGTCAAGCTCTCAATAAGGTTTGAAGAAATATATTATATCGTATTTCCTGAGGTAATCGCCCAAGACCCCATAAAGTCTGCCTTGCCGAGGTTTGGGTGAGAATAGGCTTTCTGTGAAATACACTTGTTATCGGTCCCTAAATCCGTTTCGTAGTATATAGAAGTGTCGCATGTGTTGATAAAGGATATATTAAACTAGTTGGGCTCTTACTTTTCACATTCATCACCTTTTAAGCGGAAGTTTGGGTGTGGTTGCCCGCGGCTGCCTCTTGTAGAAAGCAGTATAAAGTATGGCCCTTCGATGGAGCCACATGTTGGGTCAACCTATATAATAAACTCACTCGCGGTCAGAAATATGTTATAATTATACATAGGATTGCGGTGCACGAAATTTTGTACATGTCGCTTGTCCCCCTGGGCGGATAGATATCTGTTTGGTTCAAGAACAGAAATACGGCTTAAAAGCTAGCCCCGTAAGGCTAACGCTAAAGAAATACCGACGTCGACAGTCTTCAAAGTGAATGCAATGTAAAGGTATATGTACACAGCAATAGAGAACTACTATACTCCTTCAGCTCATTTGTTTAATAGCATTCTTCTTTTTCCTGAAAAGAAGTAAAACGTTTGTTCTGCTTCGAAGAAGGAATACGGACCCAGAGCCTTCCACGAAGCGGAACCAGGGGGATTGGAGACTTGCCCCCCAAAAAAATTGTGGGGTAATAGGACACAACGCGGTGGGGGTCTTGGGGGATTATCGGGATCGGAGGGAGGGACCGACTGGAAGCACGGCAGCGCAATGAATGCTATGGATGTAGTCCAGGATATGGAGTTCATGACTGGAGCTGGGGCAACGAGGACTGGCGACGTTGTCGGTAGCTCTGCTACGCCTAGTGCTGGATCTAGTGATTTCCTGTTGAAGCGCGTGGCCAAGTCTATGGCGTATGCTATCGCGCAGCAGGCTGCGGAGAGTGATGTGCCAGATAGGCATATTGGCTCATTTATTTCCTACCTGATTTCGCCATTTGCCATGTTATGCATGGGCATGGCTATTATATTGAACAGGACTGTGGTATTTGCGACCACCAGAAGGCCTACCGCGTTGCCATTGTCATATCGCATCATGCTACGGTCTGTGGCCATATACACACTCACCAAGCAGACCATTCCATTGCTCAAGGCTTTGAAGTGCGCTGCTCCAGATGGGTTGGGTCGCCTGGTCCCAGAGTTCTACTTTGCATTGGATGGGAACGAGACGTGCCCAACTCCCTCCGTACTCTGGGATCTGTACAGATCCATCTGCATCGGCCACTTCATTGAGACGTTTTCCAGCGTCATACAGGGTCGACTGCCGTATTCAGAGACGGGTATGACATTATTTGAATACTCGGTCGCCTTCCAGGAGGTGCAGTCCTCACAACGTCTGTCGGTGGAGATTCTCGTGGTTTCCATCCTTTCTGCATTCAGCCAAATAGCCCTCCATTTGCAAGGGATGGTGAATTCGTATAGATACAGGCTCATTCCCTCTGCAGTGTTTGGGATCACCTTCCTCAGCTATTTTGGCTGGGCGGCCTATCAGGGCAGATTACTTTATTTCCCCTCTGTATGCGTCATTGGATATCTGCCGCAGTTGGCGATTTCTATCACTGTCGTCATTTGTGGTTGCATCTACATGTTGGCCTGTGTGTTTGCCGGAGGACCCAGCAACATGCAGACCTCGGTAAACTCCTTCCATATCGAGCTCAGCGAGGACTTCTACTCCTGTCTGGTCAAACTGGGTGTGTTGGCCCTTACATCAGTCACCAAGGCTACCTATCTAACCGAGGCCACGTCGTTGTCAGCGCCTCTCAACACTTGGGTGGAATATGCAGAGATGCAAAATGAGCGGGTCAATACAGCTCGAAACGACAAGTTTAGTTCTAACCCCTATCGAAATGAAGTCACTGCTGCCCCCACCAACAGCAGCCCTACCACCAGAGGTGCTGAAATCAGTAGTGAAATTGGCGGGCCCTCAGGTTTTGTGACGATCAACCGTCTGGTCTCTGCCGTGCATATGGTCCGAACCCTAGGTGTGCTGGTTGCCTACATGGCATACAAATACATGCGTGACGGCACCAGATGGCTGTTCTACGGGACCGCCGGTCAAGCTGAGGAACTCGCCGATGAGAACGAGAAACGCGATGCAGAGTTTGAACGCGAGGTGTATAAACTTCGCGGTCAGATTATCTACTCATCCTTAAGCGATGATTATGAAGGCGGCTATCTCAAGCTTCTCTCGGGCGACCTCATCCCTGATTTCGACGATTCTAACGATTACGACCCATCCCTTGATCCCGAAGATAATGATGATGCGTATGAATACCAATCCGACTACAATTCGGACAATGACCAAGAAGAAGAAGAAGAAGAAAATGATGAAAGCACCCGCAAGAATGCTCTTGTTGCGTCTAACAGTACAGCAACTGACAGACTTGGCGAGTTCTACAATCTCGTAATTCAGTCACCGGACTACCTCTTTTCCCTTTTGGCGCCAAAATCCGCTGAGGAGGCAGAAGAAGCCCGTATTCTCTCGAGCCACTTGAACGACACAGAGGGTCCATTGACTCGTTCACGATACTATAGAAGCTATCGCGATGAAAGCAGCGTGGTGGCTCAACTAATAATGGAACGACGCCAACAACCACTGCCACCTGACACAGAACCCTCCGTGAAAGAGTCTGTTTGCGTCGTGTGCCAAACAGCGCCACGTCAGGTAGTCCTCTGGCCATGCCGCTGCTTTGCCCTTTGCGAAGAATGTCGTCTCGGCTTGGCTATGAAAAACTTCAAAGGCTGCGTTTGCTGTCGCCGGCAAGTCGACTCTTTCTCCCGAATCTTCGTACCCTAATAATCTAACCTCTCCTGTATATAATTGAAATCAATCTTCTCGTCGCGTTTTTTCCGGGGGCACGCCTCCAGACCCCTTTGCGGAAATTGGGAACCAGTTGTGTTAGGTATGCAGGGGGCCAGCCCCCTGCACCCCCGTGGCTCTGCGAGGCTTCAACAAATAGAAAGAACAAACCACTACCCATAACCTCGAGCGAAGCGAGCCCTGGGGGTCCGGGGGCGTGCCCCCAGGAAACCAGTTTTAGGATAGGTTTGCAGGGAGCCACCCCCCAGCGGAAAGAGGATGTTGGATATAGTCGTATAGCGAAGTCTGGGAGGTATGTTTTTATCAGCGAGAGAGGAAACATTAAATAACGAGTCCCGTAGTCTGTATGAGGCACAGGCTACTTTGCGAACTTTGAGGCATTGGGATTGGTTTTCAACACAAAACATGCAAGGATATACCCTACGTCTTCTTGTTGGTTTTTCCGAATATTCTTATGGTGAACTCGATAACCTCGATAGTTGCACAGATTGTTTACAATGCCTGGACACTTTTTGGAGTGTAAGGACATCGCAGAAGCAAGAAAATTGAAGTATTATATTGAAAACCTCCTGAGGAAGATGAAGGCTATTCATCTCCTCATTTATCATTAGATAAGGTCCACGATGGGTTTCTTCGCTGCTAACATAGAGTCTACAAGAACGGCGGCATAAATAGTGGAAATCTGCAATACACATTTTCTTAAGTCACTCAATCATTACATATGAATGTTAGACTACATTTCAACGCACCCAAAATCGTTTGGCTTAATTATAGGGTTTTAATTCAAGCCAATTAATATCTACAAACCAACTCTCATATAAAAGTTAAAAACAATCTCTTTTCAAGAATCTCTTTTCATGATCAGAAGAGTCTCGGAGGGCCTTAAACCCAACACTCAGCGAAGCCGATCCAAGGAGTTTATTAGAGCAGACCCCCAAAAAACCGCAATAGACATTAATATTTTTGATGTACAATTAAATAATTTATCGATAAAAGTCGGGGCGTTTGACATTAAGACCGTATTCAGCGAGGGCGTTTCCGAGGTCTTCCATTGTAAGGACGGTCTTTCCCTGGTTTCCGGAGCTGCTTGGGGCATTCTGTTGACCACCGGACATTCCAGCGACCAGCGCTCGGGCTCTGGCCTGTGGGTTCGACGAATTGGCCACCGAGGAGGACGACCGGATGCGAGAGTATTGATATGCATCACAGGCAATGTCGGACACAAATTTCTGAGTCGCCAGAGCCAGCAGGCGTTTTATTCTTCGATCAGACGTCTCAAACCCAGACTTTGCAAGATAGTAATCAGTCACAGCGTCGGGAATCACCGGCGCATAGTCATCCATCGTATTCAGAAACTCCTTCAAGCTTTTATCCTTTCGTTCAAAAATCGGTGGAGGTGGCGGTGCAGGGTCCTTAAATGCCTCTTCTTCGTCTTCCTCCTCCCCTTCTGCCTTATTGTCTTGTGCATTCTCCTCTTGCGGTTCCTCCAGAACCTCGTTGTCTACATCCTGTAGTTCCTCTCCCTTCAACGCCTCTTCACCATCTCCCTCCTTCTTCTCCTCTTCCTCGGTCTTCTTCTCCTCGGGAACCTCGCTCATATCTACGTCCTCCTGCGACATCCTGTTGCTTCTCTTCTACTGTCTATCTTCGATGTCGGTATTAGTAGTGTTCTTCCAATTCATTCGCGCGTTGCGCGTCGGGCTCCCCATCAGCCATCTGCCGCACAATGAACTCACTACTGTCCTCTGTGGAGTTAGCTACTTGGTCTGATGGCATTCTTCTTTTTCCAGAAAAAGAAGCAAAAAGCGTTGTTCTGCTTCGCAGAAGGTCTTTACTTGACCGAATTCGTCTGAGAAATCGGTCGTTAGCAAGGGTCAGCTGCCTCAATATAATCATTGGCCGGGATTACTCCATCTAATGGTATCTTCTTTTTCCAGGAAAAGAACCAAAAAGCGTTGTTCTGCTTTGCAGAAGCTCACTTCTAACCAACTCTGTCTGGCAAATCATTTCGTTAAGACAGGTTTGCAGCTGGCTCGATATTCGTCCATTTCATTAATCACTTTATATTGTTGTCATCTGTGTAGTTAGTTACTTGGCCTAATGGTATTCTTCGTTTTCCAGAAAAAGAAGCAAAAAGCGTTGTTCTGCTTCGCAGAAGCTCATTCCTAACCAAATTTGTCTGGGAACTCAGTTCGTTAAGACAGGATCACAGTTGGCTCGATATTCGTCCATACGTACCCATAACCTCGAGCGAAGCGAGCCCAGGGGGTCTGGGAGCATGCCCCCAGAAAACCATTAACCATTTTATATTGTTGTCTTCAGTGCAGTCGTTCGGAGTAATTATGTTCTCCCTTTGATGAAACAGGTGAAAGCGTTCCGCTTAGCAACAGAAGACCGTTCTGTGTCCGAGAATCCTCTAAACCAATTCGCCAAATGGTATCCTTATTTGTCCAGAAAGAAAGAGACAATGCTGTGTCCTGCTTCGAATTTCAAGCTATGTACGCTCGGCCATAATCACTCTCCAGTTTGTATAGAGTAAGTCCGAGCCTTTTGACCATCGGTGCCTTTATTCAACCCGACGAGAACTAGTCCCGTTTTCTGGGTATTAATTAGAGCATAGCATAACCGAAAAGAATGGCCAAAGCACGACAGTTAGGCAGTTTTATATTCAACGAGATAGAGGCGCCGCAGGGCGAATGTTTTTGATTCTTTTTAAAAAAAGAACAAAAAACCACAACCAGTGAAACCTAGGTTTTCAGAAAAAAACTAACTCGCATGTAGTCTTCTGGGGGCTCGCCCCCAGACCCACAGGGCTCGCTTCGCTCGAAGTTATGGGTAGTGGTTTGTTCTTTCTATTAGTTGAAGCCTCGCAGAGCCACAGGGGTACAGGGGGCCGGCCCCCTGCAAACCTAACTCACAGCTGGTTTCCTGGAGGCATGCCCCAGACCCCCAGGGCTCGCTTTGCTCGAAGTTATTTGTAGTGGTCGATTCTTTCTATCCGTTGAAGCCTCACAGACCCACAGCGGCGCAGGGGGCTGGCCCCGTGCAAACCAGGTTAAAGAAGCTGAAGCTGAAAACATTGCTCTGCTTCACAGAAGGGGCTATACATGGTTCTCGAAGGATCAACAACAGGCTTCTTCGCTAGCCGGGGGAAGGGTGTGTTTGATCACTATGTATCAGAACTCTGTTATTTTGCCATGCTGAAGACAGTGGTTTCAGTTCTACCGA
The DNA here is from genome assembly GCA_030573635.1 of Blastobotrys ciferrii. Taxonomy (NCBI): domain Eukaryota; kingdom Fungi; phylum Ascomycota; class Dipodascomycetes; order Dipodascales; family Trichomonascaceae; genus Blastobotrys; species Blastobotrys ciferrii. The sequence goes on from JAJMDO010000266.1 coordinate 7,614, forward strand.
ATGTGTCGCATGTTTAAGTATGTTGCTTAAAGCTTTGGGTCCGGAGTGGCTAAGTGTAGTAGTTAGGCGGTTGGACTCAAAATAAGGTGGGATTGTGGTTACAATTACAGTGCAGGTATCAACCAGTACGCGTGCTAAGTCTTAAATCAAGGTAAGCCCTTAAGCGAAACTACTATGTGTCTAATGTAGTTAATTCAACAATTAATATTTAACAAAGGCATGCTTTTAATTAACAATCACTTCCCTTATATAATACAGATAGAGCACAGGTTGATTCGCGTCTGTTCACGTTTGGAGTTGAATATATAGAGCTATTCGACCGAATCAATCATTATTAATGTTTTTGGTTCTTTTTAAAAACTTCTACGCTAATCAGCAAAAGCGTTAGTTCTGCTTCGCAGAACACCTTCCATACCGCCAATCAACGAGTTGAAACCTTGCAGAGCTGATGTTTTCGGTCATTTTTTTAAACTTAGAAGTTTTCTTCTTTTCCAGAGAAAAAGCACCTCGCATAAGAGCTCCAATACCCGAAGCCTCGGCAAAGCCAACCAGGAGGCCTGGGAATACCCCTCTCAGAAACCCAGCCGCATAGTCATCTTGGGCTGGTTAAAAGCTTTACGCTAAGGCAGACAACCTTCAAACCTACCCCACTAGTGGTTTTCTGGGGGCACGCCCCCAGACCCCCAGGGCTCGCTTCGCTCGAGGCTATAGGTAGTGTTCTATTCTTTCTATTCGTTGAAGCCTCGAGCCACGGAGGTGCAGGGGCCGGCCCCCTGCAAGGGGAGGGGGGAGTAGAAAACCGGTCGCACAGTCGTCCTGGACTAGTTAAAAGCTTGACTTTAAGTTTCTTCCTTTCTGGAAAAGAAGCAAAAGCGTTAGTTCTGCTTCGCAGAAGAGCCTCCATACCCAAAGCCTCGGCGAAGCCGACCCTGGGGGTCTAGGGGCGTGCCCCCAGAAAGCCAGTCGCATAGTCGTCTTGGACTAGATAAAAACTTTACGTCAAGTTTTCTTCTTTTCCGGAAAAGAAGCAAAAGCATTGGTTCTGCTTCCTTTGCCCGAAGCCTCGGCGAAGCCGACCCAGGGGGTCTGGGGGCGTGCCCCCACAAAGGGTGGTAGGGGCAGGGGTTGGTGTGAGTTACCCGGAATTGGGGAGTTGGCTTTGTAATAGTCCGGGGCGAACTCCGAGCTCCGGACTTTATTCGAGCTTTATTTGTAATATAAAGCGCATCTTTCACCATTCAGTCTCTTACAACAGCGTCATACCGGCCAGTGGCAGCAAGAATCTCCAGTCTGGCACGACAATTCTCGAGCACGATGGCACCTACTACTGAAAAGAAGAACCACTACGACTATCTTGTCATTGGCGGCGGGAGCGGAGGCGTGGCCTCTGCCCGTCGGGCTGCCAAATATGGGGCACGCACCCTGTTGATTGAGGGCAAGGCCCTTGGTGGCACCTGCGTCAACGTTGGCTGTGTGCCCAAGAAGGTGATGTGGAGTGCGTCTGCTACAGCGGGGCAGATTAAGAAGGCACACAACTATGGGTTTGATGTTGATCCGGCCCTGTCAAAGACCTTCAATTGGCCCGAGTTTAGGGCAAAGCGTGCTGCCTACGTTGAGCGGCTGAATGGCATTTATGCCCGCAACCTGGAGAAGGAGGGTGTGGACTATGTCTTCGGCTGGGCCAAGTTTGCCGACAAGAACACCGTCGAGGTTGATCTTAGAGACGGTGGAAAGCAGCAGTACACTGCAGACAAGATCATGATTGCAGCTGGTGGTGAACCAACTGTTCCAAAGGGTGTCAAGGGTGCTGAATATGGCATCACCTCTGACGGTTTCTTCGACTTGAAGTACCAGCCCAAGAAGGTCGCCATTGTTGGTGCCGGTTACATTGGCATCGAATTGGCAGGCATGTTCAACGGGCTCGGAACCGAGACCCATCTCTTTATTCGTGGTGAAACTGTTCTTCGAGCCTTTGATCCCCTGATCCAGGAGACGATCACCGACTCGTATGAAAAGCAGGGCATCCACGTCCACAAGCTCATGAAGACGGACTCTGTCGAGAAGCTGGAGAACGGCAAGCTCAAGTTCCACTACTCTGACAAGAACTCCAACGGAGAGCTTGCCTCCATTGAGGTGGACGAGCTTGTCTGGACCATTGGTCGTAAGCCATTGGCCGAGTCCCTGAACATCGAGGTTCCAGGTCTGGAGCTCAACAGCAAGGGAGAAATCAAGGTCGACGAGTACCAGAACACCAACGTCCCCAACATCTTCTCGTTGGGCGACATTGTCGACAACAAGTTTGAATTGACCCCAGTGGCCATTGCCGCGGGCCGAAAACTGTCCAACAGACTGTTTGGACCCGAAAAGTTCAAGAACCAGAAACAGGACTATGAAAACATCCCCTCCGTCGTCTTCTCCCACCCTGAGGTCGGCTCCATTGGCCTTCCCGACTTCAAGGCCAAGGAGATTTACGGCGAAGAGAACATCAAGATCTACCAGTCTAGATTCATCTCCATGTACTATGCGCCGTTCCCACAGGAAGAAAAGGAGCCAACCGTCTACAAGCTCATCTGCGCAGGCCCCGAAGAAAAGGTCGTCGGTATGCACATTATCGGCGATGATTCTGCCGAAATCTTGCAAGGCTTCGGCGTCGCTATCCGCATGGGCGCCACCAAAGCAGACTTCGATAATTGTGTCGCTATCCATCCAACTGCTGCTGAAGAACTCGTCACCATGACTTAGATATTTACAAATTAAACTAGTCGATACACAGTTTTCATCAACTCATACACCACTTTCCACAAAAGCGCCACGCCTTCAGATATCCTATTCATTGAAGCCTTTCAGTGCTATGGCTGGCCCTGCAAACCTAACCCACTCGTAGCTTTTCTGGGGGCATGCCCCCAGACCCCCTGGGCTCGCTTCGCTCGAAGCTATGGGTAGTGGTCTATTGTTTCTATTCGTTGAAGCCTCGTGCCCCTGCAAACTTAACCCACTCCGAGCTTTTCTGGGGACAGGCCCCCAGACCCCCTAGGCTCGCTTCGCTCGAGGCTATGGGTAGTATTCTATTCCTTCTATTCGATGAAGCCTCGCAGAGCCACGGGGGTGCAGGGGGCTGGCCCCCTGCAATCCTATCCCAGAACTAGTTTTCTGGGGGCATGCCCCCAGACCCCCAGGGCTCGCTTCGCTCGAGGCTTTGGGTAGTGTTCTATTCTTAGTATTCGTTGAAGCCTCGCAGAGCTACAGGGTGCAGGGGGCTAGCCCCCTGCAAATTTTAACCCAGAACTAGTTTCCTGGGGGCACGCCCCCAGAGCCCCAGGGCTCGCTTCGCTCGAGGCTATGGGTAGTGTTCCATTTTTTCTATTCGTTGAAGCCTCGCAGAGCTACGGGGGTGTAGGGGGCTGGCCCCCTGCAAACCTAACCCAGGTGTTGTTTTCTGGGGGCACAACGGGGCATCGAGGTATCGAATTAATAGAGTTTATTATGATAAGTCTTTTAGTTAGTCGCGTTCGATGGTAGAGTGTAGTTTGTGTTCGCGCATGAGGGCGGAGCAGATTACCGAGAGGACGCCCATAGCGAGGGCAGTTGAGAGGACGACTTTGGATGCAACGTTGTAGGATGCGATGACGGCTGGTTGGTATTCTATGGGGATTTGTCTGATGGCATCAACGGAGTCCAGCACCTTTTTAATAATGGCGTCGGCCTTTTCGCCGTGGACATTTTCGTAGAGCTGTGTCTTGAGGACGTTTCTGAAGATGGAGGAGGCGATGGAAACTCCGAGGGTGGAGCCAATGCCTCTGAAGGCGTATTGGATGGAAGTGGTGATTGCCTGGTAATCATGGTGGGCGGCGGAGATGAGGGCCAGGAGAGTAACGGTCAACATTCCAGAATAGCCTGTTCCTGTCAAAAAGAGGGATACGTATTGGAGGAAGACCGGGGACTCAGGTGTGATTGATACGATGATGGCTGAACCAAGAATCAATAGAATGCCAGAGAGACAGCCCAGGGTGTAATACTTGCCTGTCTTTGCCATGAGGATTCCAGACGAAAAGGAGCCAAAGGCGACACCAAAGAAGTTTCCTCCAAGGCGTTCTCCCACGGCTGTTGGCGTCATGCCAAAGACCGAGGCGTAGAAGATGGGTGCATAGAACAGAATGGAGTAAACCGCCATGGTGCCAAAGAGGTTCGTGAAGGAGGATGCTGTGATTGTTCGGTTGGAGAAGAGTTCAATGGCAATGACGGGTTCCTTTGCAATGTAGAGTTCGACGTATACAAACGCACACGCCAAGAGGAAAGAGAGCACCAGAAGACCAATGATCACCGGAGAGCTCCATGCAAATTGGTCTCCGGCAGTTGCAATCGCAAACATGAGTACAAGCAGAGTGCTGACAAGCGTGCATGCGCCCAACACATCGATTCGTCGGAACTTTTCACGACGAGTTTCCTCCTTGGGCTCCTCAGTCGTATTATCCGTGAGGAGCGGATCTTCCTCACTTGGAGCCCTACTACGCGCAGTGGAGCGCTTCCCAGGCTTGAAAAAAACACTGAGAAGGAAGATGGAGAGACAGATGAAGGGGACTTGAATGGTGAACACAAATCTCCACCCATACTTGTCGGTGAGAATGCCGCCAACAACACCACCAACACCAGCCCCCATGCCAAAGGAGATGTTCCCAAAACCCTGGAAAATGCCTCGAAGTCGCAGTGGCACGAGATCACTCACGGCAATGGTGGAAAGAGACATGATACCCCCGCCACCAATGCCCGAAACAACTCGTCCAGCAACAAGCCATTCGAGGTTATAGCTGACTCCGCATATCAGGCATCCGATGGCAAACATGACATTGCAGAAGATCAACACCTCCTTGCGACCAAAAATGTCCGAAATTTTTCCATACAACGGTTGGAATGCCGCACAGGCCACCAAATAGCCAGTCGCAATCCACGAGACCCGAGATAGCTCGTGAAGATCAGATGCAATGTGACTGAGCAGTGCTGTAACCACAGTACCATCCAGAGCCCCTAAGAAGACCCCGAAGTACATAGGGCACACAATCAACGCCAACTTCACCCCGCTCACCGGCTCCACCTTGTTGGGCCGCGGGGCTGTACTAACAGGTGTAGCTGGATCCTCCCGAGTCATGCTTTATTCTACAACTAGATAAGCTGAATTCTACCAATATGCACGGACTTCTCCAGCTTTTAAATCTCGATCGGACTCCAATAGCTAAGCTTTCTTTTCCCCGAAACCGGCCGCCTCGCCGATTAGCCCTTTTACCCGCGCCCGACCCCCGCGCAATGTCACGTGATACCCGCTCAAGCTTTTTACGGGTGATTTTCTGGGGGCACGCCCCCAGACCCCCTGGGTCGGCTTCGCCGAGCTATGGGTATGAGTGGACTTATCTTCTGCGATGCAGAACAGCGCCTCTATTTCTGGAAAAAGAAAAAAAGAAACTATTTTTGAATCAGGAAAGCGCTAAGGCTCAATAGCAAGGGAGAACCAAGTTCGACGAGTACCACAACACCAACCTCCCCAAATAAATCTGCTCGTTGGGCTACATTGTAGACAACAAGCTCGCACTTAGCCCTGTAGTCATTACTGTGGGCCGAAACGTGTTCAACCAACGTTTGGGGGCGTACCCCCAAAAAAACAAACCACAAGCTAAAGAGAGATTCTTCTTTTCCACAAAAAGAAGCCAAAGGCGTTTGTTCTGCTTCGAACCTCTTTATATGCCGCCATTGTGTCTTCCCTAGGATGTTCGCGAAGCCTCCCAAAGCTTCCATTCATAACATCAGAAAGCTTAAGGGGCCAACATGATATCGAGAGTGGTGTATGCAGCGACGCTATTTTTGGCAGGATGTCCAGCATTTGAGGACGCATCGCCATTGTTATTTATGATGTCAGGTTTGAAAGTACTTAAATAATCCTACGTGCTATAGCATTGATACTCACCCTCAGTCCCCTTGAGTCGAAGTTTGGGTTTGAACGGTGCTATGAGCCAGAACAATATCGCCCTTTTTTTTTCTTCTTAGAACACAAGGGCAAAAAAATCAATCCATTAGCCTTCAACCAGTGGGATTTTAAAAAAAAGCATGTTCGAATGCCGTGGAGTCAAACTCGTGAATCTATATCTGTCTCTTGTTTATATATAACTGGTAGTCTATCATCTTGACCCCATGGACCACTTCTAAAGTTCATGAACACAATTGTCCTTTTTCGACAAGCATTTGACTTATTGGTGAGCTGTCTCGGCCAATGGAGCTCAATATGATCTGCATTAAAAGATCGTCTTTATCTATCGGACTCCTAGAAAACTCAATAGAATAACGTTCTACAAGAATTAATTCATATATAGACTCTCTCCTTTCTAGCCAATTTAGAATTCCAGGGGCAGCCCACGCACCACCGTGGTTCTGCGAGGCTAGAACACTACCCATACTCTCGAGCGAACCCTGATGGTCTAGGGCGTACTCCCAGAAATAACAGTTCTGCGTTAGTATTGGTTCCTGTCTTGTGGCTCTGCGAGGCTAGAACATTACCCATAACCTCGAGCGAAGCGAGCCCAAGGAACAGCCCCTGCAAAACGTGACCCAGGTGTGTATTTTCTGGGGGCACGCCCCCAGACCCCCTGGGCTCGCTTCGCTCGAAGCTATGGGCAGTGTTTTGTTCTTCCTATTCGTTGAAGCCTCGCAGAGCCACGGGGGTGCAGGGGGCTGGTCCCCTGCAAACCTAACCCAGTCGTGTGTTCTGGGTTAAAATTGAAGGAAAAAGAAGCAAAAAACGTTGATCTGCTTCACCGTTTAGTGATGTTAGGGGTGTATAGGAATGATAAAATTTAATATAACAAATAAAGATAGAAGTTTTGTAAAGGGGTGGATGGGTAGGTGGGAGATTATTCTTGACCAAAGCCGACAGTTTCTTCTACAGCGAGGGTTAATTTTTGAACCAAGGAGTCGTAGTCCTTGTAGGGGGGGAGGTCTACACGGTTGAAACAGGTGTGAGATTTTGGAAGATGCTGCACCTCACCAGCCTTTTCAATCGTGAATCTTCTGGGGCCGTCGCTACCCTGGAGGTCCTTGAAGCCGTTGACGGGGATTCGGGACGTGCCTGTGGTGAACTGTAGGAGACGGGACTTTTGCTCGGCGTCGTAGGAGCGGACGGCCTTCCAGAACCATTGGATGACCTCGTCGCTTTCGCTATAGCCGCGGTAGTCGGTGTGTTTCTTCCAGTCATCAACATCGATGTCGGCGATACCGCCGATGAGAAGTTCCAGTTCACGTTCATCAAACACATTAATGAGTTCCTGGGGGATGAGCTCGTTGAATCCCGTGATAAATGCATTAAATTGTTCCTCGATCCGCTTGGAGATCTTCCATTCGGTCACGAGCTCGACGTACTCCTGCTTGTTCTCGTTGGTCACGGGGATGTTACGTCCGTCCGGCTTGAGGTCGACGGTGACGATCTCGCCGAACTGGTCATCCTCGACGGAGAATGTGAGTTCAAGGATGTCAGTGATGTCGTTGTCGAGCGTCCACTCGAGGTTCCTGTAGAACTCGGCGTCGACGCCGTCCATGTCTGTGAGCACCACCTTCTTGCGCAGAATCATCTTGTAGAAGGCGCCGATGAAGAAGGCGTCGAGGAAGCGGCGGTGGAAGATGGCCAGGCCGACGCAGCGTCCAATGAACTTGAAGTAATTGAGGTGCTCCGGGTTGATGCCCGAATGAGGGTTGATTTGCAGTGTGTAGTTGTCGTGGGCTGAATATTCAAAGAGACAGTAGAATGGGTTGAACATTTCGTGCGACAGCAGGAAGAAGAACTCTCTCGACACGCCGCCATAGTCAAGTCCCTCCTCTCCGTCGAACTTGATCATCAGTCTTTTCTTGAGGTCCTGCGGCGTCTGGCGCATCACCTCCTGGTACGAGTCCTCAAAGATGTGGTCTCGACGCACCTTGATGTGGCACTGTCCGGGCAGGATGCGCAGCGCCGGTTGCGAGCGGAAGTAGATGAGCTTGCGTCTGAAGTCACGCTTGTATTGTGGTACATTCTGGTCCAGCGAAGACGGTAACCGTGGATCGTCCCAGGTGGTGGTCTTGGTGTTGTGATCGACAAAATATACCCGAGCCGTATTGGTGAGCCTCATTTCCCAGCCACTTGGCAACGGTCCCAGCTGAGACACTGGCTGTTGCTGGATTGTGGCGTTGTTAGCATTAGGGCCATACATGCGAATATACTGTTGTCTTCGGGGGTCGACCCATGTGGTAGTTCTAGTGTTGTGATCCACAAAGTATGGCCGGCCCTCAGGCGTGAACCGCTGCTCCCATCCGGAGGGCAGCTCGCCCAGCGCTGTGGTAGTCTGTCCAGAGTTCATGAGCTGAACTGCTGCTGGCGTTGGAGAGGTATCCCGTCCTCCACCACTTGCTGGTGAGTTTGCACCAGACGGTCGCGGTGACGTTCCTCTCGAGTCCTCAGGCAACGTTCGACTCTGATGTCTCTGTCGCTCTATGTTAGTTTCATTCTGTCTGGCCATGCGCTGCTCGTTGGCACTTTCGTCCGATGAGGGCCGAATCCATGTAGTGGTCCTAGTATTGTGGTCCACATAGTATGTACGCCCTAGATTGTCCGTCCTGCGCTCCCAGCCAGGCGGCAGACGCCCGTATTGGTCTTCAAACGTGCTCAACACCTGTCTGTTGGAGCCACTGTCCGCCACCTGGTGCTGTGGTGGCGAATTCGGCACAGGGCTGTTCATCCCGCTCGAAGACCCACCATTGACCGACAATCGCGAAACGTCCGGCACCTGCAAACTGCCACTTGCGCCACCACCAGCAGACCCATTGCTAGTTGTGGTGGTAGCTGTGGAGGTGTTGTTTGTGTTAGTACTGGTGTTTGCGCCTCCACCGTTGCGGATAGGCGTGTCGACGTTGGTAGACAGATTCAAAATGAGTTTACCATTGACAACGAGGTTGTCGTTGGACTTGCGCAGGTCCCTAGTGATCATCTCCTCGCCGCCCATAGAAAGGTCTATCGCCTCACTCACGAGCACGTTGATCACGCCAAGGAACCCCTGGTCCTTCTTCTTGAACTTTTTGTGATCAAAAATCTGCACAGCAAGAATACTGCCTGGTGTCACATCAAAGTCAAACGACTCGTTCCAATACGGATTGAGCGTCTTTCTGATCACAGACGTCGTAGACGTCTGACTACCGTCCACCGTAATCACAGCAAACGGATCCGGGAGTCCTACAACAAGTCCACGTTAGCCTCAGTCCAACCAGCTCCTCCCTTTGCACAACTTACGAAAAACATCCCGTTTATAAAGCGCATCTGCCGCAACGACTATCCCTGTTGTTAGTCATCAAATTTTATCACCATCCTCCTCTCGCACTTACCAGTCACGCGAAGCTTCGTGGTGCCCTGTGAACTCATATTTATCCTCTCCTCCCTATAAAGGTCGGCCTCGAGTCCCGCTTAAACCTGTGGTTCTCCCGAACTTGGTATTTATAACCGCTATTATATGGGTCGATGAGGTGGTAGTGTAAGACGTATCTAGCTGTATCACTGATCCTTTTGGGACACCGACAAAAAACCAAACCCGTTGTTATATATTATACCCGCTATTACAGACACAACCCAAAATTCTTCCTAAAAAATCTCAAAAATACTCTCTCCCCGATCCGATCTTCTTTTCTCTTCTATATAAATCCTCTTTTCACGAGCTTGCTTACAAATCTCGCCCCTCAACCGCTTCCAAGGGCTCAGCTAGCTCAGCCTTTCCTTACAAGGCGGTTATCCCGCGCGCACATCCGCGCATCGGCCCGATCACGCTTCCAGACCTTTTTGACTAACCCTTACAAATCTTATCAATCATTATTATACTAGGATTGCAGGGGGCCAGCCCCCTGCACCCCCGTGGCTCTGCGCGAGGCTTCAACGAATAGAAAGACTTTGGTCGAAATATATATAAAATTAAACGGCATAATTAATATATACATATATATGCATGCGCATGATCGATATCGATTGTAATATATATATATATATATATAGCTTATATTTATATAATTAATTGCATAAAAGTTATATAACCATTACTAATTATGCAGCCATGGCCATGCCATGGCCAAGGGAGCATCAAACCGTGTATGTACACGTACATGTGGCCATGGCCGGTACTACTGGTGATTAAATTCCAGCTAGCTAGCTAATATATGTCGAATCACACCAACGGTACACCGATGAAAGGCCACAACGCGTACGGTTTGACACATCTGCAATCATATCTAGATCGACATAGTTCGTATATATAGTCAGTGGGATCACATCTCTCACCATCCCACCAACAAACGCAATTTGGCATCTTCTGATAACATGTACAGATCTAGAAGGCAGTTTATTCATCCCAGGCCGACTCCTAGAGCCAAAAGAACATACTTTTTTCTAGTAGCTATAGAGCAAAACCTGCTTTACATGTAAAAGGATATCTGCAAGGCCGAACTAATGGAACCAGCCACAAGAAACTAGAGTCTAATAGTACCCTACAGCACAAAGCATTATTATGCTTCATAGAATTAGGCATTACCGATAACTCGACAAAGCCAACCCAAAGGGTTTGAGGACAATGAAAAATCGTGATTCACAGAAGATCGATTACCCATAGCTCGGCGAAGCCGACCTCGGGGGTCTGGGGGCGTGCCCCAGGAAACTACTACTGGGTTAGGTTTTACAGGGGGCCAGCCCCCTGCACCGCCGTGGCTCTGCGAGGCTTCATCGAATAGAAAGAATAGAACACTACCCAAAACCTCGAGCGAAGCGAGCCCAGGGGGTCTGGGGGCGTGCCCCCAGAAAACTAGCTACACAACAAAGCTGGCTGAAAAGAGAATTAACAAAAGTCATGATTTCATTACAACGTTAGTAGGATATTTGAGGGGATGTTCAGTAAGTTAGCAGCGAAAGACGTGACGTCGGAGGAGAGGGTGTTCGGTTCATTGAGACTGGCATGTAGCCAGAGGACGATAACCGCGATGTAGGGGGCGGAGTCGTTTTGGATGGTGTCTCGGGAGACGGATTGGAGATATTTTGCCGACAGGTCGACCAGCATGGCCACCTCGTCGGACTGGATCCAGCGTCTGCAGGCTTCGACGTCGCTTACGGCAGAGGAGAGGGCCTGGCCTGTCTGCATGCAGGGGAACAGGGTGTTGTTGACTAGGGTCTGAGCAAACGCCACGTCTTCGTGCAGGAGAAGCGACTTTTCATAAAACCGGGTCAGCAGACCACGCAGGGTCGTGGATAAAAATGCATTGTTGTGGTCCTGTTCTCGATAATACTGCTGCCAGAGCTTGAGCCCGTTGGATAGACGGGAGCGCGGGGCCAGCCCGGAATTCATCGTCGTGTCGGCCACGTCAATGAGCCCAAAGAGCGTCAGGGCCAACGAAAACTGCGACCAATGCGACGTGGAGACAGATGCGTCGTCCACCTGCGGCGTCACAGGCTGCTCATGCAGCTTGGGGATGCGGAGCAGCGACTTGAGTGTCCAGAGATAGGGCACGAGAGGGACCGAGGGGTCGCAACCGTTGACGACGCTAAAGTCCTCGGCCGAACGTGTCGCCCACAAAGCATCAGGACACGGCAGACATGCACTCACTTCGACGATGCGACGATGAAAGACAAAGCCGCAGTAGGCAATGAACACTAGGCTTCGGTTCGCCGCCTCATAGTCAAGCCACCTGCGCCACGTGCGGCTGTCAATAGTCTCCAAATGATAATGAGTGGCGGACTCCAGATGCAGTCTGCAGCCTTCAACAACAGGTCTCACCTGGCTCAGCAGCGACGAGCGCATCCTCAGCACATTTTCAAACCACACCAACAAGGCAACAGACTGCAGAAACCCCAGTTGGGTCTTTTCCTGGGGGCATGCCCCCAGACCCCCGTGGTCGGCTTCGCCGAGGGTTGTTGAGCCAGTGCTTTTTGCTTCTTTTTCTAGAAAAAGAAGAGATTGGCTGTGTTCGTGAGTGTCTTCTTGTTGAAAAAGAAGAGATTGAGTGTGCTCGGGACGGAAATAGTCGAGATTACAGAGTTTTTCCATGCTTTTGCGGATATCGATGCTATTGTTGTTGCTCGTGTCGTAGTAGGCGCCAATAAGGACGAGACAGGCTACGAGCACGTCGTCCTGGTCCTCGAGGACGAACGTGGGTCGATGGATGATGAGCGAGGGCATGTCTTTGGCAAAGCACCAGGCCAGGTCCACGCAATTGGACATTTGCACGCTGCTCAGCTCGCCCTCCAGCAGCCAGTTCACCTTACGGGCCTTTTCCGGGCTTACCAGGATACTCCGGGCAAACGACATCGGGCTGTGACCGACCTGGCGGCTATTTATGGCACATTTTCGCGAGTAGCCAGTGTATATCTCGTGGTAGTTCAGGCACGTGATGTCGCTGAACAGCCACCCATAGATATCGCTACCACTAGAGGTGGAGGAGGTCGGAGACTCGACCGGGGAGGCCGGGGTCGACGCAGGAGGCGACAAAATGCTCGAAATGGAGCATTTGGTGGACTTGGAATTGGTCCTTTTTTTGGTGATCCCCCCCACGCTTTTGGCCTCGGCCCGTTTAAGATGATATTTTGTCAGCAGATGGTTCTCGTACAAGTCAGAACGGGCAAACGACCGGTTGCAGGGCCCACAGGTAAAGGGCTTGACCGGCAGATGGTTCGCCGCATGTCGCTCCAAATAATCGCGACGGTTGAACGACTTGGTACAACCCTTGTACGTGCATTCAAATTTACCCCCCATAGTCAGCTAGCAGGTGTAAAACTAGCCAGATCGTTCTTGGTGGGCATATTTAAACGGCGCCCTGTAAAACGGTGGGCATTATGCCCACCCATGCCCACCCGAAAAAAAGTGGGCAGCAAAAAGATGGCCCAGAAAAAAACAATTATAGGGTTAGGGATCTCCCCTTGCAGGTTGAAGCCTTTTATACCGGACTCCATTTAAGTAGTAAATATACGACGAAATACTAGTAAAGGCTAGTGAGCGACGCTTTTTTTGGGCCCAACCCCAGGCTCCGTGGCTCCGCTTCGTGGAGATTAGTCGTAGAACAAAGGTGTAGCTAACCGGGTTCGCCCAACGTTGCCGGTTGCCGCCTTGCATAGCCGATCGGGACCCTGTACACCGTTCGTTCTTCTCCGCACATATACAGTAGTTATTCTTTCAACTCTTTGTACAGTAGCGTGTTTGTTGCCTCCTGCAATCCTAGGCCATAACTGTTTTCTGGGGGCATGCCCCCAGACCCCCTGGGTCGGCTTCGCTGAGGTTTGGGACAGTTTCTTTCCTATTCGATGAAACTAATCCAAAATTACCTCCTCTTAAACTGATTATAAAATGGTTTGCTTTTTTTTTAGAAAAGAACCGAAGACGTTAGCCCCGCGAGGCTATTGTCAATCTTCTCTTAAACCCTTTTACAACGTTTTGTTCTTTTCCCGAAAAGAACCAAAAGGGGACGCTCTGCGAGGCTATTGTATCTAATCTTTTTAACTGTTGAAATGTACTCTTTTTCTTTCTCAAAAGAACAAGCGGAAAGGACGTCAATATCGAAACATACAAACCAGTTTAGAGCGTTGCATTCTCCTGTAGCTTCGCGGAAGGCCATACACAACCCGTACCTCGGCGAAGCCGAC
>JAJMDO010000267.1:0-21042 GCA_030573635.1 Blastobotrys ciferrii
AATATTAATCGTCTAAGGCTCTTCTTTTTCCAGAAAAAGAAGCAAAAGCGTTACTATGCTTCTTACGACGTTTATTTATCAAGCTAAGGGGACCCAGGGAGTCATGGGTGCGGATGAAATCAACTGCTCCAAAGGTTTCAACGAAAATGAACAATAAATAGTATATTAGGATTGACCGCCCATGATAGCATCGCCATCTTGATCGTTAGGGGATGGGTCGTCGTTTTGAATAGGTTGTTCTACATATTCGGAGATGGTTTCATCTCTTTCATCATCGAGTTTCCATTCTTTCGAGGTGAGGCAGTATTTCTCTGGCGGCAGTCTGATTCCGTATTGTTGAGGGACTGCTGGCAGAGGGCGTTTGTTCTTTTCCTGAGCCATTTCTAAAAGCAGCTCTTTTGGTGGTGCTGGCTTGAATTGGTAGTTAACTCGTGCGCCAACTGCCAGACGGACGTCGTCAACTGTGAGCTGGGAGGCTGAAGGCCCAACGCCTGCTGGCAATGTATTCCCCGAAGCACCCGCATGGTCGTTGTAATAGAGTGCGTCTTGTAGAACGCTGTGTGTATATCTATAGGCAAAGTCCATCAACTGCAAAGGAACGCGATCCTGATAGGCGGTGACACCCATCGATGCCAGGATCAAGTGCAGCAGCCGGACATCTCGAGGTGTAGCTCCAGGCAAGTCATCGGACGGCGGCTGTTGCTGCTGTTGAGTATTCCCATTCGTAGCGGCAGTCCCGCCACCGCTAGCTCCGTCCACCCTTGGTTGCTCGGTCATAATCAATCCTAGATCATCCCTCTGTTTGAAAATAAGTGGTTTTGTCCTTTCCTCCCAACATCGGTTCCCCGACTTATCCATGCGGTTAATTACACTAGATCAACAAATTAAACTAAAACAATTGTATCCTGCGGGTAGCCCCAGATCCCTTGCATGGGTCAGCTTTACAGAATTCAAGAATGACGTAGATTCTTGAAGAAGTCACTTTGTAGGTTTGCCAAAGCTGAGCAGCTGTCCCCCGATTGATTGTAATTCTAAATATCAGCCGCCTGCAAACCTCACCCCGTAATGGTTTTTCTGGGGGCATGCGCCCAGACCCCCTGGGCTCGCTTCGCTCGAGACGTTGGGCAGTGTTCGATGAAGCTTCGCAGAGCCATGGTGATGCAGGGTCTGGCCCCCTGCAATCCTAACTCGAACTCTAGACCTAGGACCAACCACCAGCTTTCAATATAAAACAAAGTAGTCCTATCCCCGGATATCGATCCTATTACGGTCCTTCTTTTTCTAGAAAAGATACAGAGAGCGCAAGTTAACGTTCTGGTCTAACCTGGTTTTAGAACGCATGATAACTTGGTACAGCCGCCCCCAAAAAAACAGTTGATATTATGTAGCTAATTAATGGTGTCATTGAGGCGGTATACATGTAATTACATCAAGGTCTATTGCTTAATTGCCAGCTATATAATGCTCTAGCTACTTTTTCTCTTTCGCAAAATAAACAAAAAGCGCTAGATGGACGTTGTAGAAGTTGTCTTACACCCATAGCTCGGCGAAGCCGACTCTGGGGTTAGGGAGCTCTTCGGTCGCTCGAACTGGTTATATGGGCAGCCGGTCTTCTAACTGCTCTTAGGGTGCAGGGGCTGGTCCCTGCAAATTCTAACCCAATGGTGGTTTTCTGGAGAACGCCCCCAGACCGCCTGGGCTCGCTTCGCTCGAGGCTATCGATAATGTTTTACGTACAGTTTCGAATTCTATTCGTTGAAGCCTCGCAGAGCCACGGGGTGCAGGGAGTGGCCCCCTGCAAATCTAACGTCCCAAAAACAGTACTCTTCTTTTTCAAAAAAGAAAAAGTAAAAAAAAAAATAAAAGAAAATAAAGCAAAAGACGTTAAATATACATTGTAGAAGGGTGGCCTTATACCCATAGCTCGCAGAAGCCGACCGCGGGGGTTTGGGGGCGTGCCCTCAATAATATGTATCTAAAAAGGTTCGTTAAATCTACCATCTAAAGCCGTCGTCTAGTATTTGTTGGGAGAGGCCCTTTCCGATCATGACGATTTTAGAGTATTGCTCATCGGCGCTTTGGACGACATCCGGGGTGTCTATGATTTCGTATGTTTCTCGGACACCCTGTATGACGCTGACCCTGCCGTCCTCCTTTCTGACCAACCGGCCCTTGGTTCGATGGACGTCTACAGGGTGGCCAGAAAGCTCCTTTTCCCACAGCACGTTCTGTAGCCAACGCTCGACGCGTTCCTGCTGTTCTTTTGTCACTGTGGGGAAGGTTTTGGAAACGGTTGTGATGCGAGAGTCGTGATATCCGTGTGAATGCTCGCGGAGCTTCTCCTCGTCAATCGTCGTGCCGTCATATGCGCCTAGGTCTAAAATGGTTGACAGCGATGGGACCCGACTGTACGTGGTTTCAACGATTGTCGCCAACGCATTGATTCCTCGGATTCGGTTCTTGATGTGATCCAATTCTTTGTTATCCTTGATTCGATCGCACTTGTTCAACAATATAACATCTGCATGCGATATCTGTACACTGGTCGTCGTCAGCTCATTGCCCTCGTGGTTGTCATCTAATCGCTCAATGACGGACTCGGCATCCAGCACACACACAATACCGTCCAGATAAATCGTCGACGCTAACGCATCGTCCAGCCAGAACATGCTCGCAATGGGCCCTGGGTCGGCTATTCCTGTCGTCTCGAGTAATATATAATCAAACTTCCCCCGTTTTTCCATCAACTTCTCAATAGCCACCACCCCACTATCCTTCACCGTGCAACACAGACACCCGTTGTCCAATTCCAACCATTCTTCATAAATCTTCTCCTCCTTATTATCACCGCCTTCTTGGACAGTCAGTGATCGTTCAATATCTGCCGAGTCTCCAAACTCGTTTAAAATGATGGCAATTTTCTTCTCCCGCTGCGTGGCCACGTAATTCAACAACGTCGACTTGCCGCTCCCCAAATACCCCGTCACAACCGTGATCGGGACCTTCTTTTGGTAGTCATCCACCTTCTCCTTCACCGGCGCAGTCTCTTCTCCCGTCACTAACGATGGTGGTAGATCGTCCATTCTAGCCTGTGTCACTTCCTCTTTTCGGTGGTTTTCTCCGCGTTTTTCCTATCCAAAAACCCTAACCCACAGTTAATTTCCCGGCCCCCCCCCCCCCAGACCCCTAGTCCGTTTCCCGGAGTTTTGGGAATGAAAGGGCACGTTTCTATAGGAGGCGGATTCCGTAAGTTGTTGCTTTTTAAAAAAAGAATCAAAAAAATTTGCTCTGAGAGGCGTCATCGGCTTTTGGAAGTGTTCTTTTAAAGAAAAGGACCGAAAACATTAGCCCTGTAAGGCAGTAAATAAACTGAGTGTTAATTCTTTCTTAAGATACGGCCCTGTGTGCACGAAGATCATAGCTAGCCGGACTGTTTTTTTAAAAAACAAAACAATAAAAGGTGTTAGCTCTGTGGGGCTACTTTAGAGCATTCCATTCCGAATGATGTTCCCGTAGTTATATCAAATAAATTGAAGTTGGGTTTGGGGGCTGGTCTCCAGAAAGAACCAGTTCTTTAGTTAGGATTGCAGGGGGCTGGGCCGGGGGCTCTGCAAGGCTTCAGCTAATAGAAAGAATGGTTCACTGCCCATAGTCTCGAGCGGAAGCGAGCCCCGGGGGTCTGGGGCCTGGCCCCAGAAAGAACCTGTTCTAGGTTAGGATACGAGGGGATAGCCCTGCATCCTCGTTGCTCTACGAGGGCTTAGCTAATAGAAAGATTTACAAGTGTGAGAGAACACTTCAATAAGATAAGACGAGAAAATCACAGCTTCATTTTGCTAGATGAAACTAAATAGGGTTCGAAACAGATTTCAGTATAAATATTGATGGAACATGATCTTTCTAAGATCGAGTTGCTAGTAAACATTAAACAAAAACTAGTGACACCTCATCAACGCCGGCCAATTCTGTATTCTGGTCTAGTTATAGCTTCATTAAATAGTTGAAACTGAACTATGATACGAGATGACAACAGCCTTTCATTACTTGGGCTACTCTCCTTCAGTTGCCTCATACACAACATGGTGAATCCGATTTCTGTGGCTTGTGGCCGCGTCTCCAGAAACATTTCCACTCGTGGATTTTGAATTGGCACACTAGCTGTTCCCGATTGGCGAAACTCTAATCCGGATCTCAGAGAAGATAGAACCAAAAAAGAAACTCTAGATCCTCTGTTGTCTTGGCTCTCTCTTATACTGCTGCCCAGATCCAGAAATGGTCCAAAGGTGAACGAGACCCAAGAGAACCCCCTATCTTCGGCGAAGCCGATCCTGGGGGTCTGGGGCGTGTCCTCAGAAAATCAAATTATATCAGTTGGCCACAATTGATGTAATGATCGGGGTTAATTGTTAGTGTCGGTTTTTATTTTATTTTTTAAGGGTGTCATTTGCGGCTTAGTCCGGCACACAGATCAACGTTGTTTTTGTCAAAAAAGAAAAAGTGTGACAGTCGGATCTCGGATTGTATGTTTGGTCTGGGACGTGTGTGCGCCCTTGTGGATTCTAGAAACGAGGTATGAGGGGACACGGACCATTGAGGTGTGGGTAGTGCCGATGAAACATCGGAGTGCGACGACAGGTAGATGGCGCATATTGCCGGGTTGCCTTTTGCGGAAAGTATAAAAGTCTGGGGTAGTTTGGCCGCAGATCCGGTCAGCCGTACAGGGCCGGATCCGGTTTTAATGGCCGAATGCAGAAGGCGCATGGAATAGTGGGGCGATCCTTTAATAGAAGCATCCGATAAGCACGGAAGTTGTTTTGAATGATGTTGAAGGGGGGACCACAGGATTGGAGTGTGGAAGACGTGGACAGTTTGAAAAATGCGTTGAAAATAAATATATTCATTCAGACAGAAGAAAAGCTAGGCTAAGAGTAGGTTCGAACAGATGCATGCGAGTGGGTTGGTGTCGGAAAAGCCGAAAGGGGCTTAGGAGTTGGTATTTTTTTAACCTTTCGTCGCTCGAAGCGAGTCAACCGGCTTCGGAATTTCCGAAAGACCACTGCTGCTGCTGCCTGGGTTTTGAAAAAAAGGTTTCGGGGCGGATTGCGCTGGGTGAAGATCCCCCGGCATAGTTCTCGGAAAGGAATCTCGGTTAGTGGTGTTATGAGCGGGAGTCCACAGTCCTTCATGATGCTGGTTAGCGTTATTAGTTGGTGCATTTTGGCTCACACTGGGGCCGCAGGTGATGTAGTTCTGTTGCTGAGCAGGATGTGCTGCCGGCACTTGCATCACCTGGGTCCAGCCATTGTGTGTAGCACTGTGTCTAGTCAACGTAGTTCGTCGAGTAAATGTCTTACCACAGCCTGGGTAACTGCAGGCGTAGGGTCGACTGCCAGTGTGAACCCTTCTGTGTCTTGCAAGGGAGCTCGAGTCACTAAATGACTTGTCGCATGTATCACATTTGTGTGGCTTCTCGCCTGTGTGAACTCGGGAGTGAACGGTCAATGCAGATCTTTGTATGAACGCCTTGTCACAGACATGGCATTTGTTTGGCCTATCACCCGTGTGAATCCGTTCATGACGGACAAGGTCACTTTTCCGTGCGAACCTTTTGGCGCACGTGCTACACCGGAAAGGTTTCAATTGTGGATCCTCATACAATTGTTGCGCAGTAGACGTGACTGCATTCTTCCACACCCCGCTTCCACCGCCAGATGTAATTGACGATGATGACTGTCCAGGTGCGGTAGGATGTGGCGGCGGCTTGTAGGTAAACGTTTGGTTTGCTGGAGTATTCAATGCATTGTTCTGGTAATAGAAGTATGAAGTTCCGTGGTTGTTGGAGAAGTAGTTTGTTGCTTTATTCGTGGTAATGATTGGAGGTGGTGGTGGTGGTGGTGGTGGTGGGTAAACTGACGATTGTGGTGGGGGCGGTTTATAACTATAATCTGTTGCGAATGGATCATAATTGACTGGTCCTATACTCTCAGATTTCTCTCTGTCATTGACTTCCCTAAGTAACGGTCTGATTGCCGGGATGCGTGGGGAAGGATGGTTTGAAGGTGGAGTCGAAGAACATGTAGGAGAAGATAAATAGGAATTGGCGCTAGTGATGGAGCTGTCAGACGAGCTTCTAGATTCAAGCTCAGACCTTGGTGTTATTGAAGAACACTGCGCCTTATCGTAAGCATCCTCGTCTTTACATTCGTTCAATATATTCTTGAGGTCCATCCTGCTTTGTGGTTGTTATTGTTGTTGTTCAGGCTTGACCAAGTACCGAGATAAACTTGGATGAAGCGCAGGAAATTAAAGCTATATGAACGCTGAGGAAAAGAAGGGGTAAACAGATAAAATTATTACCGACCTCACGCGCAGTTACCGGAACAAGCGTAGTAAAAGAAAAGAAAGCATATAATCTCAAAGAATGGGGACGGCAGTAGGGGAGGAAAACATTCTGAAAAAGAAACTTTCAAGCTTATTTCTAAGGCCCAGCCTCAGAACACTGCTAGTAGAAAGGGAAAAAAGAAACTATGCAAGGGAAAGGCAAAAGAAACTAGAGTTCATCTCTCCGGCGTCTCCGCCTACATCATCTGGCTTATATCACACCCATTAGTAAGACATTGTTTAAGGTTTACTTTTTGCGCTCTTTTTTTCTTTTTTCTACGTTGAGGTGCATCGTGTAAAAACAACACGGCGTTTAAGGATTGAGTTAGTATACGAGGTGGTTAGTCCTTAGCTCTGGATGCATTGCGCCGAAAAACGTTTTCTTACAAAAATGGATATGTAAACAACCCCTACAGGGAAAACTATGGTCAGCCGATAGCATTGGTTCGCTTATAAACAAAAAATGGCTGGCCTATCTCGAAGACATTATACCTCTTCATTGGCGCGTGCAAGGACACTAATTCTAGTTCAAATGCAATTGTATATGATAGTCGTACCATTCGCTTAATTGGAGTAGCATACCGCAATATTATTCAGGGTATAAACACTTTATTTCTCCTCCTCTTTGTCTAATTCTCGCGTTTTTTCCGCTGAAAGGCATTGACCCCTAGAATTTTGTTGATCTTTACTGATTGATGGTTTGATATTTTTGTGAACTTCTGTGGGTCTGAAACATTCGAGTATGGTTGACACTCTCCATAGTAGATAAACAGTCCAATTTGATGCAGGTCTGAAACGTACCATGTTCATTCGGGAGTTGTCAAAAGGTCCCCACCCCTCGTCTTTCGGCCCCTAACCCCATCCACATGGTACGCTTGGTGGTTATTCTCTTGGTTCCACCCAAACTAGAAAGTACCTATAGTAATAGCAAAAATAATGGAAAAACAAAGAAAAATATTGTCTGGTCCCTGTTACAAAATTACCGTGGTCAATCCAGTTCATGCATCGGCAATTTTCAAGGCGATTTGATATGTGCTTTAGCTATATTCAAAGTACGCGTTTCGTGCATTTTTACCCCTTTTTCTTTCGCCATTATAAAGTTTTGGATAGTGCAATGAACCCCTTATTGTCTACTCACAAAAGTTGCCCAGTGGGTCTCACGATTGGATGTTTGTCTTGATCGACTCGATAACAATGCCGTTCGCAATTGGCCATCTCTTCGAACCAAATGTTTACACCTTTGTTTACTCAAGCTAGAATTGCCTTAGCTGAAGAATTTGTCTATTTATGGATAGGTGCTGAAAACCTTCGTCCATTTCTAGTACCGGCATAGAATTTAAGTTGTCAACCCCTCGAGAATCCTAGACTATTATTTGAACTGGTTTCTTTCAAACCACCGAAGCATGAGTACATTTTCCGGCCAACCATATCCTAACAGCATTGAACGATTAGGAAGGTAGAAAATGCTTTTGTTGAAGGCACCCCCGACTTTGGTTAACTTCTGGGTTCATTCCAATCATTCACTGGGCCTATCCGCACTCTATACGAACGAATTAAATGGAAATAAAATAAATAAATAAACTTTATGTCTAGATGAGCATGCTTTTAGATCGTACATAATATTTAAGGAGTTGCAAAGACCAACATGAAATATCATTTTTACCAGTTACGAATAATCAGTACTGCGGGTCACTATCCCTTCTGATTGTTTACTTTCCTTCTCAATCTTCGCGTATGGGCCAATTGAAATGGATTTCTGCACGCGGCTGCTCGTACATTCCACTCCTTGATTACAGCAACGTGCCTGAAGAACCCAAAATATGTACTTCTTTACGCAATCCCCCTATATGCAAGGTTTTTACCATACATGGCGTCGCGTTCATTGCAATTTATGCATCGACCACCTAATTATCCTCCAACAGCGGACTGGCGGCCAGAGCCATTAATAGCGAGGGTCAAAGTCACTCGGCCATCTTCCTGCGTCAGTATTATTTTAGTCCTTCCTAATTGCGTATAACTGTAGTATTTTTTAATGGTGCAGAAGCGTTTGGGTCGATCGGAAAAGCCGATGTTAGTAGATTTTTCGGGAAACGGAAGCGGCAACCTACCTCACAAAATCACATCGAGGATCGTCAGGGGCATTTTCAGGATCTGCAACGTTTCTCCATTTTGGGAAGTGCTTAAGTAGGAGGCTGCATTGGACTACGACACTTAACAAACACGGGGTGTGGAACATACCATAGCACCTAGATCTCAAACATTGACCAAAACAATGAGGTACGGTTACTCGTGTTCATAGAATTGGGGTCGTCGGTTCTGGAAGAGTGTATGCGATAACCATGGGTCCGGAAAATTGTTTATGCTCCTGCATCTTCTTACACTTTCGAATCCCGGAGACGTGGATGGGATATTGTTGCTGGTTTAACAATTGCATATGCTGCAGGCCTCCAACATGCTTACGGTCACCGCCCTAATTAAGGACCAGGCTCACAGCCATTCTTCCTATAGAGGAAATGTAGTTTAAAAGATGGCCGTTGAGGGAGGGATCAAGCGTGCCTACTTTGGTACCGAAAATGGTGTCTGGCTACACATACATGCGGTGGGGGAGCCATTTTTTACAGCCCAGCTCAGGCCTGCGCACGTAGCTAGAATCGATAACGTTACCCGGGAAAACTATGTAGTACAAGTATCACACGCTATATATAATTTAAATTGGAACTGGCGACCACACACAGTGAGATTAGCTTTATCTAGGTTCTGTATTTATAGCTAAAGTGCATGAAGTGTGCAGCAAATTAGCAATGAAATTAATTATTCAAATTAAAACTAAATCCCACACCGTTAACTGGACTTCTAATGCTTCCATCGCCATCTTGGCCTTTATAAAAAAGAAACAGAAGATAATACTGCTTCAGAGGGCGTTGGTTTAACCCAGATATCGACCAAACCATCCCAGGGTGCTGGGGACGTGCCCCTAAATAAGGCTAAAAAACGATATGAATTCGATTACTGAAATTTAACGGCTGTGAGCGGACTGCGCACAATACGCCTAACGATAGCTCAGTTCATGGGGCGTGCGGCGCCGAGTTAACTAGCTGTATTAATTATAATATATTTATAGCCATACTCAAGACCAACCGGATGGGCTAGACTGACTGAATTCTCAAACAGTAATATTATAGTTCGATCGATCGAATTAATTAATTATAAATTATATATATGTATGTAGAAACCTAGCTATAGCAAGTGCTAGCTATATATTTATCGATCGATCAATATATCTCGATATATATATATATATCGATCGATGTAACTAGCTACATGCATGGAATTCGAATATATATATGTATATGCCGCGGCGCCGGCTCAATTAATACAATTAATTAAATTAAATTAATATTACAACGCGCTACGTATACAGATACAGCTTCTTTAACTAGTTCTTAGGAAAAAAAAAAAAAAAAAAAAAGCGTTAATTTCTGTTTCCCAGCAGACAGTACCGCTTACTCAAATTTGGCAATTCCGGGCCTTGGGAAGGGATCAGGGGGAATATCCTCCAGATATCAATATGTATACCATTTTTTACAGTAAGGGAGAAAAGAAGGCTAGTCTACTCAGCGGAACTTATGGGCTGTTCATAGCCGAAAACCTGCAGTTGACAGTCCGTCAAAGAGGCTAGGCCTAATAATGAGGTCAAAGTTATTTGATAGAATTTGTAATTGTGTCACAATCTAGTATCTATGAATTAATGACGATCGAATGTATATTTGTACAAGTATCTACCAGCAGTACACATATACAGGAATCGTCTATCGAACAGTACGTTCCTCCAATACAGTGCCATGAAGTACATGGGTAGCGTACGCTAGCTGCCAGAGTATACAGTTTGTGGTGTATATTTAAGAGTTGCACCCACGCTGCAACTCTGATATTCTGAGAAAAAAAAATTAACAACCGGAGCTCAGTATCAATACTCATCAGGATTACAACCGCTGCCGCTGGCGCTTCCATTTGCGTCACCGATCTGATTAGAATACCCCATTGTTTTCTGCTGAAGTTGCTTCATCCGTTTCTTACATGCGGCTGCTGGTTTTCCGATCTTCTCTCCAATATCCTTCCATTTCCAGGTTTCATGCTCCTTGAAAAACTGTTGCAGCAGGCTGTCTTCCTCCTCACTCCAGGGTATATTTTTCATGTCTGCGTAATAGTGTTTCTTTATTGCACCGGCAGACCTGTTTGGAAATTCTCGGGTGATATCTTGCCATTTTACGCCTGCATTTACCAGGTGTTGAAGCTTGGCTTCTTCGTTTTTTGTCCACGCCGAAGACCGTTTAGATGCTCCGGAAACTGATTTTGTCGTCAGTGTCTGAGTGAGCGCACCTTCTCTTGAGCGTTCGAATTGGTAATAAAGCTGGTGGTCGTAGTTGCTATCTGCCCTTAGCCGTTTGTAGGCGCTCTCTGGTTCGAGATCTATATGCTTCCTTTTCGAATTGCTGCATCCAATTCCATTAGATGGATCATTCTTAATAAACATGTTGTCTGGACATGCTCCATTTTGTACGACATAGGTTGTAGGCATACCTAATGAGGAATGAGGCGGAAATGCGGATGAAGTTGTGTGAGTAGGAGCTATTGTCGTAGTGTTGCCTGGAACCTCAAGGCTCAATGGGTGTATACTTTCTGCCGCCATAGAGTATTCTCCCGGGGTAGTTGCATGGGCATTTGAGGAAGCTGATAGCTCAAAGCTCGTGGATGTAAAAGCTCTCGGAGATGACCTCATTTGATAGTCATAAGTGTTGCAGATATTGTAGTTCTCGGAAGAACTGAAAATATCCTGATGATGCTCGTGACGATTATCGATGTCAGCAAATAAATAATCTCCCTGACTGACAAAACCCACCATAAACTGTTCTTGGTTGTGTATCTGCTGAGTAGGTGTCTCGTTAGAAGTGTTCGACTGTTGTTCCTCCTGTTGCTGCTGTCCAGATATTCCAGCTTGATGTTGATTGTCCGACGACGTCACAGCTGGATGGATTTCAAAAAGGGAACTCCCTGAATTAAAACCATCGGGTTCCTCTTCAGCACCCTGGGAAGAGTTCGATGCCGAGGATATTGTGAAGGCGGGGGTCGTAGACGACAGAATGATCGACGATGATAGACAAACAATTGAATGATGAAATAACGTCCTTGCGTGCTTCGCAACGGTGCTGAGTCTGATGTAGTTAGGTTACAAGAATGTGTATTTATGCTTGTACCGGTTCGGCTGATAGACCTGTGCCTGGTGTGTTCGTTTTCCTCTACTGGTTACCCCAAGCTGACTCAAAGATATACATTACAGACAACCCACTTTATAAACAATCGTTTCCCTGAAAACCTCAAACACCCCATGACTTAAAGTTTCGTAAACCCATTAGGGTTTTTGTCTCTCATGCCTCAGCAAACCGTGTTTCAGATCTCGGGAGGGAGGCAAAGGAAAAAGAAATTAGGAAAACCGTTCGACCAAGATGTATGGTAAGAATATTTGCACATAATAATATAATAAAAGGCGGGTAAGGGGCTCAACAGCTAATTCATCTTCCCGACTAGCTGCGGGAAATGCATGTCGGCTGAACCGGCTCGATTCGACTATGCAACTACCTGTAACAATAGACGGTTCTCCCGGCTAACTCAATTCCTCGCCTCTCTTTAGGACTTATATTTAGTAGTGTATATACCGTGTACAATACTTGCTCTCCCACGCACCGACCTTTCGGTATTCTTCTTTTTTTAAAAACCCACGTACTACACCCGGCCAACTATCTATAAATGGACCTTGTACTGACTAGAAGGTAAGATCTGGTGAACCTTGAGTTAAATATTCCGCAGCTGCTATGTTAGGCGAACATGCATGCTCGGTCCGCTTTACTTTGCGCCATCCAACTAAGGCGTTGCAAAACACACAGTCCTCAACCCACTTCCCGCAGTCAGAAGAGCATAGACTAAGTAAATACAGATTTTCTTCGGGAGAAACCCCTCGAACCCCCTGGCATTGTTTCATGAGGCTATGGGTAGCACGCGGCTTTGCAGGACTACGCTTCCACTCTTCCTGGTCCTTTCCGCGAGGTTGTTCTGGGAAGTAGCGTTTAGCTTTGTAGAACTACACTTTTGCTTTTCTTTCCCTAGAAAACGACGGTTACGGCAAGGCGTGGCTGTCTTCTTCTGTTATTCTACTAGCGTCCCGGATTATCTTAGTGCCAACCCGACAAGATCAGCAAGCCGCACACGCGGATTACATCTACTCACGTTGAATACAGATTGTGTTATCACTGAACCAGCCAACCTTGAGTTCACGGAATAAGAAGGTATCTGAAACTCATCGCACAGAAGAGGCACAGGAACCTTAAACCTTTTGCCCCCTCCCTTTGTGGGTTTCAGCTACCCCACCACACACGCACCAGACAAAGGAGAAAGGTTCCTTGACCAATTGATCTAACCGGACGATATTCCAACTCTGCAATTGTCGGTCTATTTACACTACTCTGTTATTGTTTGAAGAAAGCTTTCGACGTTCATAAGGCGAGGATGTGGAAAGAAGGGACGGTACCAAAACGCTAACTTTAACCTAACAATGGGCTTCTATTTATTTGTGGTGGCTGGGCCAAAGCCGACCACAATCGGTACTAACGGATCGAGTCGCCTAACCTGCGCAAAAGTTTCAGCTTGTCTAAACCATGTGGACCGTCCTGTATCTCAGGGGTCAGGGCGGTGGGGCTCGCGCCGCGCATCGACGGCAAGCCCTCGGTTTCCCGATTTACCGACCGACTGAACTGGAACCAACGACTCTCCTTCTGGTCGACTCGCGGAACATGAGCCATGGTTTATTTGAAAAGGACACAAAAGATTCAACAGGCTATCAACAGATACAATGAACTATCCCAAAGCAACTCAGAAGTGAAGGAGGCTTCAAGAGACATGAAGCTTGATAAGGACGAAAATAAGGTCAGTCACAAAACACTCTTGGCCATATACAAAACCCTGAAGAAGCATGATATGACTGACGAAAACCTACTATCTCTCATGAGGGGGACCGAAGTTTACATACCACCAAAGCCACAGCCACCATCCAAGAGCAAGGAGTACCTGGAATATATGGAAAAACTACGCATTGACCTGCAGGAGCGGGAATATCAAGAACTGCTGCATAACAAACCTGACTCAATTAAAAACGACGAATACATATCCTTTTCGCAGGAAGCAAAGATTGTCAAAGAACAGCTCTCGGCAATTCTAAACATATTGCTGTCAACGGTGTCTGTTGGATGGGCCTTTTGGTATTGGTCAGCTAGCTCGATTCCTAATTTATCATTGGCGTCACGCACACTCCTGTCAATGCTCGGTGCAGCTATTGTGCTAATCGCCGAGGTGTTCATTTATTCTCGTTACAAGTCAAAGGTTGATACCGCCAAGCAGGTGGAACGCAAAAAACGAGAGAAGAAAACAGTCCTCAACACCTACGAGTTCACTGGCGACCAAGTCACCCAAGAAAAACAGTCCGAAAAACCTTCCAACTTGCGGAAACGAAAGTAATAACAGTACCTTCAACAGTCCCCCTCCTCTACCACCTCCTCCAGAGACCACAAAGGTTATCTGCGAAATACAACAACGCTCTATGCTTCTTTTGAACGAGAAGAACTCAATTGTCTTCCAACTACGAACAGTTCGACTTATCTCTTGAAGTCAGGCCCCAAGGTCGGCTTTGCCCGAGTTTAGGGGTTATAAACGGTCCTCTGAGAAGCGGGTCTACGCTTCTGCTGCTTCGTCTAGATAAACATATTTTGCCTTATTGAATACGTCAGCTGCAGTCGTTTTGCTGGGGCATTTCCCCAGACCCCCAGGCTCACTTTTCTCGAGGTTGTGGGTAGTATTCTAGTCTTCTATTCGTTGAATCCTCGCAGAGCTCTGGGGTTGGCCCCCTACAAACCTAACCCACAACTATATTTCTGGGGCACGCCCCCAGACCCCCGGGACTCGCTTCGCTCGAGGCTTTAAGTAATGTTCAATTTCTTCTATTCGTTGAAGCCTCGCAGAGCCACGGGGGTGCAGGGGGTTGGCCTCCTGCAATCCTAACCCAGAACCGTGTTTTCTGGGGGCATTCCCCCAGACCAGACCCCCCAAAGACCCGCTTCGCTCGAGGTCATGGTAGTGATTTATTTCTATTCGTCGAAGCCTCGCAGAGTCACGGGGGTGCAGGAGGTGAGCCCCCTGCAATCCTAACCCACAAGCAGTTTTCTGGGGGTACGGTCCATACCACTTTGGCTTCGTCCCTCTAGATTATAGTCTGTCTTAATTATCTTCGAACTGTGAATGAGCTAGTTGTCTTAAGGGCAAGTTAGAACCGACAACCGGGATCCGGATAGGCCATATTTTATGCGTAGCAGAATAACACTTTGCTTTTATTTCTGGAAAAGAAACAACACAATACAACACTATTACCCATAACAACCAAACTGAGTGATTTTTGTCATGGGGCCCCAAACCCCTGGGGTCGGCTTCGCCGAGACCTGGGTAGCCTACCCAGTGCATTCGACGGCTCAGAAACTACGCTATTTTATTTTCCTAATAACACGATGAGTACTTTATAGAAAACAAATTCTGTTGGTTTGGCTTACAAAATCGGGTCTGGTGGTTGGATCATGCATTCTCTCAATTCGTGAAGCGGACACAGGGGTCTGGTGCATGCCTCCAGGGTCTAGTGGACAGGTATTAGTAGTAGATTAGCAGACTATGTAGCAGTTATGGCGCGGTTTTTATCGACCTCAGTCACAGATACTGTTGGAGGAGGAGGAGGCAAGCGCTTTGCTTGCATAGTTTCCAGGTCACTAGAAATCAATGGTCAGCAAAAAGATTTTAGAAGGTTAGATAAACTTACGCCAGTTCCTTCGTGCGTTCATAGCTCCATTTAATGCAAATGCGATACATGTCCCAAATGGTGAAATCGGGCCAGAGGGACTCGACGAACTCAACTCTGCAGTTCATGTTGGATTCCCAGAGCATGAAGTCTGAGAGTCTGGTTGCACCGCTGGTACGGACGAGGATGTCCAATGGGGGGCTTTTTCCCGTGTACATCTCGTTCTGGAAAGTATCCAGATTGATATCGTCTAGGGAAAGTTCGTTGGCCTCGACCTTTTTGGAAACCTCTCTGATAGCATGGGTGATATCATCCCGGGCTGTGTATGGGAAGCAGATGTTGAGGAGCATTCCAGTATTATCCTTTGTGGCCTCCTCACCCCGCATGACAGCCTCAAGGATATCATCCGGGATCAAGGAACGGTCACCTAGGACTCTTATCTTGATGTTGGAGCGCTTGGCAAAACTGTCTTCATCAGTAATAAAGACAATCTTACTTCTAAGCATCCCCATAAGTGCATCAACCTCATGCTGTGGACGATTGAAGTTCTCGATCGAAAAGGCATAGATGGTCACAGCCTCAATGCCTAGTTGATTGCAGAATTCCAGGATATGTATCAAACTATCGAAGCCTGCAACATGCCCCTCCTTGAGCTCTAGATGATTATACTTAGCAAACCGACGGTTCCCATCCATAATGAACGCCACATGGCGAGGGATGGGGCCAGTACGGAGAACCTTCACCATAAACTCCTGAAGGAACCCCAGCCCATACTGCATATACGGAAAGGTAACAAACCACTTAACCAGAGACGACATGTATCCAAGCCCTACGTATGAGAAAAAAAGGGAGCGACCACAGCTATATTTAAATGAAGCGATCGCCACAACCCTTACCTCTTTTGGA
Organism: Blastobotrys ciferrii; assembly: GCA_030573635.1. Lineage (NCBI taxonomy): Eukaryota > Fungi > Ascomycota > Dipodascomycetes > Dipodascales > Trichomonascaceae > Blastobotrys > Blastobotrys ciferrii. The sequence goes on from JAJMDO010000267.1 coordinate 16,175, forward strand.
ATCTGACTCGTAACATTTCTGTCAACCTTTTCGATCGGCCACATTTACTCAGGAAACTCGTTGCGAGCACGCATACAAATCTAAAGTGCTGATATCGCCGGGTATCGGATAAAGAATGGCCTTTGCGAAAAGAAATAGAGCAAATTAGACGAAATTTCATGGGGATCCACCCCGAGGTCGACTTTGTAGCAATTCGGGTGAAGAATGATCTTCTACGAAGCAGAAAAACGATTTCGTTTCTTTTTACAGAAGGTTACCACGTGACATCGACGGGATATCATCTGCGGCTATGCCCCAGACCTAGGCTAATTGATTGGATTTTGAGGTGCATGGCTCAAACTTCAGAGTCGGCTTCGCTGAGGTCCGGAGCAACGAACCTTCTGCATAGCGTATCAACGCGTTTTGCTTCTTTTCTGGAAAACGAAGAAAAGGATGTTGTAGCTATTTGTGGTTAGAATAAATCAGTGACGCAGCCATGAGATGCGTCGGAGACAAGGGCCGCATATTTGGCTAAGGTGCCTCTTTTGACGCGTAGAGGGGGCTGTTTCCATTGGCTCCTACGCCTAGCAAGCTCTTCTTCAGACACATCCATGTGGATTGTGTTTTTTACAGCATCAATTGTGACAATGTCATCATTCTGGACAAGGGCAATTGGACCGCCGTCTTGCGCCTCAGGGCAGATGTGGCCAATGATGAAGCCGTGGGATGCGCCTGAGTATCTACCATCCGTAATAAGTGCCACAGACTTGCCTAATTCTGTGCCCATCAGCATTCCCGAAACCTTAAGCATTTCTGGCATACCGGGGCCTCCCTTTGGACCCTCATATCGGATAACGATGACAATGTTCTCACCGGGTTTGATTTCATTGTTTTGAAGACATTGGATACAATGGTCCTCAGATTCAAATACCTTGGCCTTTCCAGTGAATGAGTTACCCTCTTTGCCAGTAATCTTGGCAACTGCACCCTTTGGTGCCAGATTTCCGCTCAGGATGCGAATATGACCCTGGGATTTGATAGGATTGTTTAATGGACGGATAATCACCTGGTCTTGTGGAAGAGATGGTGCACTCTTTAGGTTTTCTGCCAGTGTCTTACCCGTGACGGTCAAAATATCCCCATTAAGGAACCCTGCGCTATGAAGAAGCTTCATGACAGCCGGAACACCACCAATATTATACAAATCTTCCATGACATATTTTCCACTAGGCTTTAGGTCGGCGATATATGGGACCCGTTCGCTGACCTTTTGGATGTCGTCTAGGTTAAGATCAACATCGGCACTATGGGCAATGGCAAGCAAATGTAGGCAGGCATTGGTAGAGCCACCCAGCGCCATAGTCATAACGATAGCGTTCTCAAACGCTTCTCTGGTCATGATATCTCTTGGTTTGATATCCTTTTCCATCAAGTGCTTGATATATTTACCGGCACTCAAACATTCTCTCATCTTTGCTGGGGATTCTGCGGGAATTGAAGATGAACCGGGCAAACTCATACCCATGGCTTCGGCAGCCGTAGACATGGTGTTTGCTGTATATTGTCCACCACATGCACCGGGGCCAGGACATGCATGTCGAACAACCTCATCCAAAGTTTCACGTGTAGTCTGTCCGGCAACATAAGTACCATGCATTTCAAAACAGTGAGAAACCAGAATAGGCTCATCCAATGTGGTCGAATGCCCTGGTTTGATAGTTCCGCCATAAATCATGATAGAGGGCCTATTAAACCTCGCCATGGCCATCAATGTCGCCGGCATGTTCTTGTCACATCCGGGAATGGAGATATTTGCATCGTGCCATTGAGCACACGCAGTAGTCTCAATCGAGTCCGCAATAAGGTCTCTAGATTGCAGCGAAAACCGCATCCCCAGATTACCCATTGTAATCGCGTCGGAAACGCCAGTGGCATTGAACTGCCAACCGATCATCCCCTCTTTCTCAACACCCTCTTTAACCACCTTGCCGAATTCCAGCAAATGTGTGTTACATGGATTACCCTCCCACCAAACAGAGCTTATGCCAACATGCGGTTTATGGTACATATCATCCTCGTTCTTGATACCCGCGCCATAGAGCATAGACTCCGCCGCAGGATAATTCCTCGAGGATGTGATAGTGTGCGAATACCGCTTCAACACTGGGTTCCCGTTTGAATCCTTCGCAGGCAACGGGCTAAAAGGTAGAAAATCCGATGAACCAACCATTTATCTAACTTATCAACGTCGGACAAGCAATGTGGACCCCGCGACCTTATAAGCTTAATCGCCAAATGTGGGGTCCATATAACCGCGAGGACAACAACCAATCAGCTATTGTATAAAGTAAGCGCTAGCGCGCCCCCACCCAACATCACGAAACCTGGGGTCCTGCCGTTTGAGACATTTTTACTCAAGAGCCAACTGCTTTTTATAGGACAATTCTTCTTTTTCCAGAAAAAGAAGTGAAAAGAGTTGTTCCACTTCGCGGAAAGTGGTGGGATCCCAAGATTTCGGCGCAGCTGACGCTGATTTACCCCTAACAACAAGTCACTTGGACCCCTTTGATTTGAGCTTGTGGTCCAGTAAGCTCTTCTTCCTCCAAAAAAAGAAATGCCATGATAGACTACCCAATTCTCGCCAAAGCCCCCCAGATATCAACTTGGTGGTTTTTCTAGAAAGGATACTTGAGGGCGTGGATCGGCGTCACTGGAAATTGGATTAGGATGAACCCCTGCGAAGCAGAACTATGCCTGCTCTTTTTTGACAGACTTTGAGGTTTCGTTAAATCTATTATACTAGAGTCCCGAATGTCGAGAGTATATATCAGTAATTCAAGCCTTTGGAATTCGAAGTGTCGATAACATTGTGGTAGCGCCGGATTTCCACCATGGTATCATGGTTTGTGCAGGGAACCTGACATCTGAGCTCAATGGGCGGACCAACGAAGTGAATAGATCCGAATCAGTAAAAGCCTGCACAAGCTTAATCTCAAAACAATATCTGGGATTGCGGGAGAAACTTTGAGGTTTCTTATAGAATGGATTCTTGGGGAAAGGACAAACCCTCCCTTCGGCAAGATCTGGGTCCAAATGCACCTTTAGTGGAGCAGTACTGCGCTTCATACTTTATTGGACCAAAGCAGTGAGTTGTTACAACCAGGCATAAGCTCTCATATATTTTAAACGGGCACCGGTTCCCAGAAACCGTTCCAGACCCAAACCTCGGCAAAGCTTGACTAGGATGAGAATTGGAGGGGAGTGCTCCCTAGCTAACTCCTATTTGACGTATATACCATAGCTTTATATGTGCTTTCAAGCGGAGTACCGCGAAACTAAATATTGGACGGATGTGATGTACGTGAGGGAGTAGAGCCTCGGTCCGATGGGTCCCGGCAGCCGAGGCCGAATTGTGGGGAACTATATATTACAAGTGGGACCCAACCCGATAAGGCATCGATACATAGAATGGCAGCTAGAGGATTATTTGATACTTGGCTCACGAGGGCCACGGGTGTTCGTGCACCTTTCATTCAGGGAGGTATGCAATGGGTTGGAAAGGCGGAACTCGTAATTGCTGTGGCCAATGCCGGTGCGTTAGGGTTCGTTACCGCGTTCACACAACCGACACCGGAGGCGCTGAGAAACGAAATTCGAAAGGTTAAGGCAGGCACTAGCCAACCTTTCGGAGTCAATTTCACTCTGCTACCGGCCATCAACCCTCCAGACTATGATGCATTCGCCAGAGTGGCGGTTGAGGAGGGTGTGCACATCTTTGAGACCTCTGGCAACCCAACCCCAATTATGAAGACGCTACGCTCGGCCAAGAACTCGGTCATCATCCACAAGTGTGTCATGATCAAGCATGCCCTAAAGGCGGAGAAGCTCGGTGTCGACGCAATTTCGATCGATGGCTTTGAATGTGCGGGTCATCCGGGCGAGCAGGACATCACCAGTTTGGTCCTCCTGTCCCGATGTGCACAGGTGTTGAAGATCCCATACATTGCCTCTGGTGGCTTTGGCGATGCTCGAGGCGCCGCTGCAGCGTTTGCACTTGGAGCTCAGGCAGTCAATATGGGCACTAGGTTCTTGTGCACTGCCGAGTCACCTGTTCACCACAATGTCAAGGAGGCCATTGTTGCTGGCTCTGAAACCCAGACCAGCCTTCTTCTCAAGCCGCTCAACAACTCTGTCCGCTGCTATAAGAACACCGTGTCCGAGGAGGTCGCGGCAATTGAAAAGAACAAGGGCACTGCATACAAGTTCGAAGACGTCAGACATCTGATGTCCGGCAAACGTGGAGAAAAGGTCTATGAAACTGGCGACGTCAACGCTGGAATCTGGTCCTGTGGCCAGGTTCAGGGCGTCATCAACGATATCCCAACCTGCGAGGAGCTTGTCAGCCGTCTGGAACGCGAAACCAAAGAAATCCTCGTCTCCACTCCTAGCAAGGTTCTCGCCAACTCTTCTAAGTTGTAGTTCAATACTCCAATTGCAATATGTTCACAATAGAGAGAATATTGGGTTTAGCCCCCTAGGTCGGCTTAGTCGAGGTTTGGGTAACCCATGCCTATTCCGATGCGTTGATATTAATTAAGCGAAGCGGGCCCTGGGGTCTGGGGCGGCAGTGTCCCCAGAAAAACTACTGGGTTTGGATTGCAGGGGGCCAGCCCCCTGCACCCCCGTGGCTCTGCGAGGCTCCAACGAATAGAAAGAACAGTACACTATCCATAATCCCGAGCGAAGCGAGCCCGGGGGTCTGGGGTGTGCCCCCAGAAAACTACTTTTGGGGGTTAGGAGTTCTTTTAAAGAGAGAACCAAAGACATTATTAACAACGCTTTCTGCTTTCTCTTTTTTTCTTTTTTTTTTTTTTTTTTTTTTTTTTTTT